>JAHKKF010496576.1:0-19648 GCA_019740295.1 Labeo calbasu | reverse complement strand
AAAAAAAAACTATTTTGTAACATTACAAATGTCACATCTGATAAATGTAATGAATGAATGAAAGTAAAAATAAAGCAAGAGAAAGTAGGAAATGTAAAATTTTTCAAATTTGTATTGCTATACAACTGTATCGTTTTTAGTACAGTGCTAAATACAAAATCACGCATGGTACCTTAACCCTAACCCTTTTCATTTTCACACAAGTTCAGATTTAAAATTGCAAATCTGGTCAAGTAGCAGAAAAACGCTCAGTTGTTGACGCTGGTGTTTCATAGTTTGAATACATTTTATTTCTCATTATAAGTACAGTTCAGTAGTTACAAAACAAAGCATCTGCCATGAGGATACAGCAACCAAATGAAAATCATACAGTCCACAAGACAGCTCAGAGGTGTGGAATGCTCATATATTAGTCCAGAACGACTGAAAGAGAGATAGATGCTCAGTTATACTACACAGAGGAGGGAGCCAGAGGTGTGCTCATCTATAACCAGTGTATATAGGGATTGGTCAAAACATATCCTATCACTGACCCTCCCTGTCATAATTCCTTTACCTTACGTAACCTGTACTAGTTTACTGAAACTAAACAGCTTCACTTTGAGACTTTTTTAGAATTTTTTTAATTGTAGCATTTACAAGAGGACATAACCTTGCATGGAAACTATAAAAACAAATTAGATTTTTTTTTTTTGTTGTTGTTTTTCTTTTTAGAAATACGTTTTGGAAAGAGGACAACTAAAGAATATATCTGAAGAGAACAGACTCGAACGCAGTGGAGTCTACACACAATGACTTACCGGGAAGTTCATTGAATTGATTCTCAAAGCAACAGAGATGACCATCGTTAGATGAGATAGTTTGAACTACACAGACCAAATCAGCAGAGTTCACAAAAGAATAGAGAGAATATCAGTTCACAACGTCAAGGGACGCACAAACACGCACGCACACACGCACCTTCATTTTCCATTAGCGATCTGCGTACTGTATAGACTGGTTTGTCATTTACTATCACAGTGCAAAATACTTCAGGGGGGAAACCTCAGTTTTGTATTCGCTTGCGTGAGGCATGGGTATATATACTGTATGGATTTATACGCTTGCAGCAACAGAAGAAGATTGTCAATCTTTCTTTTTTTCCTTTTCTTTTAATGTTATTGGTATTTTACAAAGGTGAAAGGCAAAAATTACAGTACTAGAGAAGAAAACTCCAATCTAATACCTACACTCTAAAACAGCTAGCTTTGTAAATGCAACAACGCATGACTGTATCTATGGCTAGACAATACTTGTTTCTTGTTTGCATGTTTCTTTTTTCTTTTCTTTTTTCTTTAATAATTGAATACATCAAACCATTTCAGTAGTCAGTAACACTTTGCAACACTGATTGGTGGCAGTATATTACAAACACAATCTCATAACCAGAGTACTTGAAGTGAGCAAGACTGAGATCAAAGCATGTAGGGTTAGGGGCCGCGTTTCTGTTTGATTTCCGCAGGCTGCACGTTCGCAGTCTCCTTGGCTCGTGCCGTTTCATCAGACACGCTCGGTGTAAACTAGCTCTTCTGTCACCTCGGCTGGTTTTCGTCTCGAATGCTACAGCGTCCTCTTTCTCCGGAGTCAGCCTCTGAACGTCTCACAAACACGTCAGGAGAACAAATCGTGAAATCACGCCGCCAGATCTCAAACGAACAAGGCGTAGCTTCCCTTTATTTCGAAAGTACTGGATTGTCGCTCTTCCGCTTTGACGTCCAGGCACTGACTGCTGCTGAGAGTGTGCTGAGTTTTTCGAAAGAGTGTGCTTGGTCTCCAAACGTGTAGTGGGTTGGTCCAAACATCCAGAGGAACAGTTTAGGGAGCAGACAAATAACACTGGTGAAGTTTCAGTGGGCAGTGAGAGAGAGAGAGTAGAGGGAGAGAGAGAGGGAGCAAAGTCTGTTCAGTTTCTCACTCTCTCATTCTGAGACTGGCAACTGGCCGCCATCTTGGTTCAAGGAATGTGTTGCTCTGAGGGACAAGCACTTCAAAGTTTCCTCACTAGGTCAAAAAAGCAATTAAAAACACAGAAAGTATTTATCAGCTACACAAGGGAGGTTTCAAGACACATAAAACACAGGAAGCAAAAAATCTTTTTTTCCTTGTTTTCAGCTCACTAAACATCAACAAATCTTCTTCCCTTCATCCAGCGAGAACGCTCGTGTAGGAAACCATCTGAGCTGTCCATTAGTCTTTTTTTTCTCTCTCTCCGAGTCTTTTACGTTAAATAATGCTTTTGATAAGATCATGTCCTTCATAGTCACAGTCCTCTTCCTCTTTTTCCGTCTCCTGCTCTTGGCCTCTCAGTCCAGTAGGGGGAGGTGATGTTAGTTTCTGATTAGTCCTGCATCTCTGTGTCAGTTAGGCTATGTTCAGGGGTAAGAGCAGGGCCAAACCGTCGGGACGCCTCTTCCTCCGCCCACAGATGAACTACGGTTAAGAGAACAAACGCAGATTAACACCACGGCCTGTGTCCTTCCTCTCTCTCTCTCTCTTTCACACAAATGCATACAATTTTTGACAGACCATTATTAACAGAAAAGAGTCAAATCAAACCATATTATTATGTTTGTTGTGATTCATTAAGTGCATCTCGGATTTTGGTGACACTTCAAAGACGTGAAATTCAAAGAACTGTAATGACTATGACCATCAGTAATGATTAAAACATGTTTTATAAAGACTTAGTGATTTAAGGTCTACTTAAGTGTTACCAAAATGTACATACTTTGATGCACTTGAACAACAAAGAATTTTTAACAATAATGATTAAAAAACACACACACACACACATTTTGCTTTTGATCACTTAATTATGAATTCAAAGCAGTTATTATAATACAAAATATGATTTAGAGTGCATTTGTAAAGAAATGAATATGTCTGTGTGTGTGTGTGTGCTTAAATGTTGACTATAAAGCTCTCCATTCACATGTACCGTTAACCTCTAATGGCACTGAGGAAAACGCGTCTTGTGAATTATTAGATAAAACATTAGATATGGGAGGAGGGTAATTTGAATACTTTCAGACTTCTTCCAGCTCTAATATAAAGATATAAATATATAAAGTCTTCCAATATAAAGACAATAACTCTCTGAACATTGCACTCATGCAATTACTGCTGAAGTTTGAATCCGGTGAAAATGCTTACTGCTTTTTTCCCCTATTTATGTGCTATCGCCGTTTGAACTAAATAATATAAATGTTGTTTAATTCCCTCTACAACCCCTAAGAAAATTATTTGGCAATAAAATCTACAGAGTGCATTTCCGAGTCGTGTTCTTTTTTAAAGTGCCTCTATGAAAATGACAAAATGAAATTAAAACATGCATTTATTTGAGTGTGCTCTCGCAAGAAATGTTATGGAAATGAAACGAGGAGTCAGTTCCCCGCTAATAATGGAATAAAACATCGTCATTTAGATTTGCCAAAGAGCAATAACGCTGACGCCCACTCGCTTTGCATTATGCGCACATCTCAGACGTGCTCTTCTTTAACAGACACACTTTCCGCTCAGATGTCAGACGCTTTTGAAATTGCTGATAGAGATTATGAAAAAGAATTAAGCACTTTTGCGTTCTCAGATACAAAATACTCTTGCACAAATTAAAAAAAAATATATATATATATATACAATCACACTTTTTTTTTTCTTTTTTCCATAAATGCCACTGCTCTACTATTTGAGAAACTGCAAGAGAAATCTTTAGAAACATAAGAATTTATTTGTTTGTTTGTTTTTGGTCGTCTTGGATTTATACTGATAGCAAGTGCAAGAACGTTTTCTGTTACTGATGCCATTACAGAAATACCTTCCCGTAATGAATTTATTCCACAAACAAAAAAGTGCCCAATAAAACAAAATTAAATAAAACCGCTTGTGTCTGGAGACTGTCTACACCATTAAAACTTATTTTGAAAGCGTACTATTAATTTCTCTGTGCTTACAAAAATTGAGTGCGCTTTTAAAATTAATATCAGTCTTGCCAGGATAAGCAAATCAAACCAAAGGTTTCTTTCACATGTTTGGATTAAAGAATGCAGTGCACAGTTTGTCCAGGAGATGGCAGTGTAAGCCCCCGAATTAGCAGTCCCCCCAAATTCACGTTGAAAATGAGATCTTGTTACTCAATGTCATTTTCCTTTAACCTGCTGATATTTCATGTTAATCCTCAGATAAAGTGGTTGTTATTTATCAAACCCGAAGTGATTGGCAGTGTTTTTTAAGACTATACTACGGTCACAGCTCTACAGCTGTCTGATGGCATTTTTTGTGTCCGTGAGGAAATTAAGATAATCATAACCATAATGATAATAAATTACATTCTCCAGTTTTAAAAACGCCTGGTCTCCCAGGGGCCAGTGCTCTTCGTGACTTCCTCTTAAAGAAAGTTCTGGTAATGAGTTACAGATTCCGCCCCATATTTGATTTTCACTCTTCATTAACTAAGCCACCTGGAATGTTATTATTTAAGGACGCCATTTCTTTTCCCCAAACAACTGCCACTGCGATCTGGAGACTAGCACACCAACTTTATGATCGTCGCAACTTTTTTCTCCTCCTGTTCTGATCAATTTTGAAGTCTCCCCGTCCGCATGTGGAGTGATTGCTTAATTATTTCAGCACTCTAGAAATCTTTATCATACTCTGGCCTGTCAAATTATGTTGTTATCGGTCTGTTTTCTCATAGGTTGAATCATGAGCCAAGCGTTCGTTTTCCCTGCCTTCAGGTTCAGTTATTTTTGCATGATCGATATTATTACGACCTTAGACGTTACAAAAGCGCTTCGTTTAAAGCTTGAAATGGTACTGAAAACGACACTCCGGCCGCCATGTGGCGGTGTGGCGCCCTCTACTGCCCAAGCCTGATAGTACACCCTCTCACTGTAAGACAAGAGAGGGCCCTGGAAAGTAATACAAGACATATGGTAAGAGGACACATAGCTCCAGGATCCATCTTATGTTAATACATGTGTCATGCTTAACAGAATGGCTAAATGAAAAGGCAGACAGAACAATAGCACAGCACAAGGCTGGAAGCAAGCTCAGTTAACAAGGGCCAGCACACTTGGGGAAAAGCGGGGCTGTCTGGAGTCAAAGTCCTGACATTTCCTAACTGCTTCTTATTATTCCCGGACCGCAGAGTTAAGGCGAAGCGCGCTCCCATCTAAAACACAGGCCCGCTTTATACCCCGTCCTCCCTCAGGTATTCTATTTTTACCATGAAATCTACTTAGTGTATATTTGTGTTTCAAAGGCCCGCTCGCTTTGGGTTTCCTGAGAACAGGGGTCATTTAATTGAAGAAAAATGTGAGGATATGAATTTCCAAACTATTGAATACATGTTTAAGCAATCAGATAAGAAATAGAGAACATTTATTTTGCACATGGCCTCCTGACTGATACTTTTACCACATTATGTAGTCTACTAAGTGCTTAGTCCGTTTGCAATATCCTCCGTTTGAAGGAGAACTCGAGTTCAGCTGTTTTCGCGAGTCTGCGAGTCTCTGTTTTTCGATGTGAATGAAGTCTAGATGTAAGTGATGTGGTTCGCCATCATCTCCTGCTGAACGCAAACACAACACACACTGCACATTCTGCCACGGAGGGTGGCTTTGTTCTCTCCCAGGCATCCGGTGCTGCTGGAAAAGAGTTGTTTTTGGCAAAGGTAGACCTCATTGTACAGCCCAGTATTTATAAATATGTAAATACGAGTCAGCGTGCGAATACACACACACACACACACACATATAAGCGGGCCGAACGCAAGGAAGTGCACCCAAATCATATTTTTAGAAGGTTTTAATGAATACAGGATGTTTATGAATACCATTTGTAGTGATTCACAAAGACTAGAAGAATCCTCGCACACCACCCCCTCCTCCTCTCCCCTCAAAGCGTAAAAGAAACCCAATGTTTCTGGAGGAAACGGCAGAATTGTACGTTTGCTCCTTGTGTGGGTTCAGATTGCCTTTAGATAAGTGTACACAAAGAAGCAGGCGACCTCGTGCATGTGGCACACTTGAAGAAGTCCTCTGCTTTTTTCATGTTAAAATGCACCGCGAGGAAAGGACGACTGTGAAGGTAAAACAAACAGCGTGTTTGTTACTCCGCCGGATGACTAGGCAGCAAGTAAACCTGCCTCAGATGATAGAGAACGACACAAAAACTGTTTGTCTTCACCAGAAAGGGAGAAGCATCCACACGCGAACCAGAGCGACGGTAGCTCTCGATTCCGAGTCGTCTTCCGGAGAAAACGGAGGGCTGGGATGTGGATGTGTCTTGCTCTCTGACTCAGTCTATTTCTGGGGCAGAGATTCTCACACTGATACTACCTCCACTGAGCAATTTAAAGCCAAACACTGATGTTGCAATCTGTCTTCTGTGCCTGATAGCGCTTTTCTCCCTCTCTAACCCAAATTACTTTCTTTTCATATCTAATTATATTTGCTAATGATCTTATAAGGGGATAATGGAATGTGCTTGATCTATTACCTTTTTTTGCAATACATAAATACAATACAAATGGCTATGCAGCACTTTGAAATTTTCCATCATCCATTTCAAGCAAAGCGAGGAGAGGATATTTAAACAATATCTAAAATTTTACCACTAGCGCTAGAGATACAAATCTCTCAGCTCGTTCAAAGCTGCTAACGTTTTGTCCGACTGCACTGTGGTCTTTTCATGCCTGCTCACTTGTGTGCTCATTCACTAACAGGTTGTGAGGGGGCGACCGTCGGGCCACGACCTCCACCCTGGCACGTGAGGCATTGAGTGCGGACAAACACGGCTTAACAAATGAAAAGACGAAGATACGGGCGGCATCCGAGCGCGTTTTAGTGTTTCATCCGGACTCCGGACGATCTCTCCAGAGGTCACTGTGCGCTGTTGTTATGAATATTCCCTTTGGCCAAGCCCCGCCCTGGTCTAAGCCTCTCCCCATTCTTCCCTCAGTCTTTTTCCCACAGGCCCGGCGATGGCCACGGCATGACAGCCGCACTAAACCCCCCGCATTAATGGAAGGAAATGGCATTCGATCTCCATTTGATCTCCTAATCATTTCTGCTGAAATGATAATTAGTGTCCTCACAATCCTCTGACTGTGAGAGAACAGTGTAAAATAAAGCAGAGCTCTTGTAGCCGAAATGACACTTCACTCAACAAGCGATGGTATTCAATAACAAATACGTTTTTCTGGTACGTATATTTACGTATGCCTCGGAAAGGGGCGCACACACATGGGCTTCGTCCGCTGGCGACTGCTGTCTGTGATTCTTTTCAACTGACATAATCCTGATTGATTCGTTCAGCAGATAAAAACTCAGTCCACTTGTGCCCTTTACTGCTGGAACATAATACGGCTCTTTATTCTGCAACAATGTAACATAATGGCGTCGGAATGTGAGGAGGAAAAAAACGTTAGGGCTGCGTCTTAAATGACTGTGACACTCTGCGGTTCAAGCTCAAGCTGTGGTCTAATGTAAAAGAGAGAAAGGAGGAAGAATGAGGGAGAGGTGAAGGGAGGGCGAGGGAGAAAAGAGAAAAATCATTAAGCGCAGATTACCAGAGTGCCCCACTAACAAGGTCGAGGCAGGGCTGCTGGTAAAAGTTGTCATTGTCTGTTTCTCTTAAATGTGTGCGCCTCACATTTCCCTCCGATGAGATTTGGGTTACGTTGTTTTAAATTCTTCGCTTCGTGTCTGACCCCCCTCTCGTGCGTTTTTAAAAAAGAATCTTTTGTTTGACAACAGGAAGACATGAGGTCATTTTTTGTTCATCAGGACGATTAGAGAATGAATCATGCTTTTTATTTCGCAGGGCTTGCTTAAATAGGCCAAACACACACACACACACACTCGCTTTCGCACATATGCGTAAGGTTTGTGTGCCATTTCAGTTGAACTGAAAATGTAAAATATTTAGAAACTTAGAAATTTAAATTTACATTCCTGAATTTGAATTGAAGTAGCAAACTTGGCTGCAGAATTGCTTACTTTCAAATAGCAATTCTGCAAATTAAAACAAAATGTAAAAAAATGTTTTGAAAAAAGTAGATAGAATTTATTAAAGATTATATAAATGATATAAAATAATGCAATAGTTTATAAATAATAAAATAGTTTAATTCAGAAATATTTTATAAACGTAAAAATTAAATAAATCTTGAAAATATGAAAAAAATGATAGATAGATAGATAGATAGATAGATAGATAGATAGATAGATAGATATTTTTTCATGTATATTTGATTTTTGATATATATATATATATGAAATAACTGTTTCATTATTATGATTCTTTGAATATAAAGATCCGGAGAGCAACATTTATCTGAAATTAAAAGCTTTTGGAACATTATACACTATACCGTTCCAAAGCTTGGAGTCAGTATAATTTTTTTTATTTATTTATTTAGGGAAAGAAATGATAGAAATTAATACTTTTATTTAGCAAGGATGCTTTAAGTTGATCAAAAATAATGATAAAGAATTTATAATGTTACAAAAAAAATCTATTTCAGATATATGCTGTTCTTCTCAACTTTCTATTCATCAAACCTGAAAAAAATTCTACTCAGCTGTTTTCAACATAATAATAATAATAACACATGCGTTTTGAGCAGCAAATCAGAATATTAGAATGATTTCTGAAGGATCATGTGACTGGAGTAATAATGCTAAAAATTCAGCTTTCAAGTCACAGGAATAAATTACATGTTAAAATATATTCAAATAGAAAATAATTATTTTAAATAGTAAATATATTTCAAAATTGTACTGTTTTTTGCTGTACTTTGGATCAAATAAATGCAGGCTTGGTGAGCAGAAGAGACTTCTTTAAAAAAAAAAAATCGTACAGTTCAAAAACTTTTGATTGGTAGTGTATTTATTAAAGATTATGTTAATTATATAGAATAACACAATAATTCATTAAACATTTTATAAACGTAAAAATTAAATAAACACAACTTTTAACAAGGGTAGAAGAAAGTTTCATTTTTCATAACGCATTACTCGTGTTTATATTTTTTGAATTTCAATTTAGTGAATTCAATTTATTCAATTTCCTGTGGGGTGTGGCCAATTCGATTAAAAAGCACACTCATGAATTCAAAAGCAGCCAATTCTTCAGATCTGAATTTTGCACAACCCAGACATACGCATGAATGCAAAGTTTTGCTTTTGTTGCGGCTGCTTCCTACATGGCGTACACAAAAACAATGAGTAGCAGGAAACAAACAGAGCATTTTATGTGCTCTAAGAAAATGAGAAAAAACTTAAGCTCATCACAAAGGAGACCAACAGACGCAGCCTCATTCATAAACATTCAGTGTCTGAGATGTTCCTATAGGATCGTGTTGAGCAGGCCTCTCCCTCTCTCTCCCTGTCTCGCGTATGTGTTGTATTAATTGTGAGTCCTAATCTAGAAGAGTCGGGGGTCCCTGGAGCTAGCGGCGCTATTATTCGCGCAAGCGTCGCGCACCGCACCGCTCTCGCTTACTAATTTTGTGCGACGTCGCACCGCTCAGCCGAGGGAACGCACCGCCGAACGCTGCGTCTGAGTCAGTCAGACAGCTCCAGACGAGGTCCCTTTAGTGCCACGCTGTCAGTCACTTTATATGTTGTGAAATAGAGAGAATGAAAAGAGAAAGGGAGAGAACGAGCGAGAGAGAGAATGTAGAAACAGAACAAGTCCTTTTATCCTGCTCGGCGGGACCTGTCAGTGCCACCTTCTCTCTGGTTTCCCAGCAGTCCCAACACAGCAGCTATCAGAGGGAACCTGACATCCACACACCGCGTTTTCCAGGGGGGAAGGAAATCATGAGAGCGGTCCCACACAAGCGAGCTGCTAGTACATACTCTCCTCAGATCAAGCAACAGTCTCTCGTAAGAGAAGAAAAGAGAGAGAGATTTGGATGTTTTAAGTGGGAATGTAGGCTGACAGGCTTTTGCTGCTTCTGACATGTGATAGAAACTAGGTTTGCGTCTCCCTGTGTTCATTTTGGAGTTTGGACGGAGATGAGAGAGCGAGAGTGTGTCGCAGCTTAAGCGTTGATAGTTCTGTCTTAACAGCTCTTTATTCTCGCACACGCGTCGCAGTTTTGACTCCAGGCACCTCCGGAGTCACTTCTATTTTTCTCCACATTTGCAGGCCTTTTTTGTTTGTTTTTAGAGGAAGGAAACGGCTCCTAATCCATACGTGACACACACACACACACACCCATGCGTGCGCGGCACATTTCATGGATTGCAGTGCGGGAAAATCACGAGCACCTGGCTGAGTGCTTTTTTTTTTTTTTTTTTTTTTTTAAATATGATTTTGCCTGCTTCCCCACTGGTCTCTGATGATTCAACAGTTCCTGCTCTAACATCTGCTACTTACTCTTACTGGGTCTCAATTAAGACAGCAGTATTTATGAATCTGCTCTTATTTACATTTCTATTTTTCTGCATATGTGCGTGAACGGCGGCCAAAACAGCCCCTCTGCCCCACACACCACGCAGATGTTTCTTCAGCGAGGCCAAGAGGTGAGCGCTCGGTTTGAGAACAGCGACGCAAAAGTGCGAGCTAAACAGAGAGAGATTTAAGACCCCAAGATTTGCAGCTTCACTGTCACACAGATGAGAGCTCCTACTCTCAGGTGATTGTAAAATATGGGAGTTTGATTGAGGGATTGTGGAATTGCTGAAAGCCATTTCCCCTGTTAAAAAGAGGTGGTTGCTGCATGTTGGAAAAGCCCACCTTTGAGCGTATGTGTGTGTGAGAGAGGAGTGTGTAAGAATTTGTGAGCTCAGGGATTGCTTTAATTAACTACAGTCCTTTTTTTTAGTTTTTTTAAGTGTTTGTGTTTGCTTTCAAGTCAAGGTGTTTTTAATTAAACCATCATGTTCTTCCTATTCGCCAATCACAATGTCCTTCAAAAAGCTAGGTATTTGTTTCCAGAAATACCTAGTATGTCCTATGTATGTAGAGGCCTAAACAATACATACATATCTACATACAATATCATTTTACTCTTTCCCTGCCAGCGTTTTTGAAAAAAAAATTTGAATTTTTGATCATTTTCACTAAAATGTCATGGCCCCTAGAATATTTTGTTGTATTAATATCTGAATATGCAATACAGCAAAATAAAGAACATAGAATCTGTTTTATTCTAGCTTTCTTTTTTTATCAACACTTGAATGGTAAGTTTCATAAAAAAAAAAAAAGCAACATTTTTGATCGGGCTCATTCAGGACATGTGTAAAAGCGCCCCTGAGTGTATAACAGTGAAAACATGGAAACCGGAAAATGCTGTGTTTAGCGAGGAAATAGTTAAAAGTTTGGGGTCAGTAAGATTTTTTTTTTTTTTATAGGAAAAACAGTAATATTGTAAAACATTATTACAATAATTATTACAATAACTAGCGATTGGGCTAGTTTTGAGTGGCAACTGGGCGAAAACCTGGCAACCCTGAGCTGAATATTCAGCAGCCAGTACTACTTCATCATCACATGAAGTTTCAGAAATCATTCTTATTTGCTGATTCGTGCTCAAGTAACACTTCTTGTTCTTCTTCTTTCATATGTATTATTTTTCTTATTATTTTATAGAAGCTGATGCATTTTTATCAGGATTCTTTGATAAACACGTTTAACCAAACAACATTTATTTGAAATAGAAATCTTGCATAACATTAGAAATGTCTTCACTGTCACTTTTGATGTCACTGTTAATGCTGAACAAAAGTAAAAATTCTATTTAAATAAATACATAAATTTTCAAATCTACCCTTAAACTTTTGTACAGTAATCTATGTGCTTGTCGAATAGTTAATTTTAAAAAAACCTTAACCCTTAAATCTTCCCCCTCCTTCATTTTTTAAAGTTAGACATTAACTTTATTAGTACTCCTCAATTAATAATATATATATATATATATATATATATATGTATATGTACAAGAATGTCTGTTTTCTGATACATTTTTTGTAAAAAGTGTATAGGGTGGCTAAAGACCCGAAGCCCGAAGTATATTTTCTCTGTGCAACAATATTTAAATATCTGATGACTTATGCATTTCACCTTTTTCCTCGAGGTGGCACTGTTTAATAGACAATAATGACGTGATGTTTCACTCATAATTAGCGCTGGCATAAAACAAAAGAATATCATCAGCAAAAATTGAACTGGTTTAATAGCTATACCGCAGAGCAATTACTGTATACGCTAAAATATAAATGCCACTGTCATTTGATGGTAGATGTGGTGCATAAGTTGCCAGCGATCAAACTATTGATTCTGAAGTCATTGAAAATGAATATGACCCAGATGCTGAATGTACTGTGGAAGTTCGCTCTGACGATGACGGCAACGGTACAATCATCTGCCCAAATTGAACCCTTCTAAGTTTCAAAAGCTACTTTCAAAAGCTTTCCGCTATATGTTGTAACATGGACGCAGGGATTCGCTCCCATTCAGACCTAGAGACGTCAGGTGCAATTGCCTGCAGTCGCCGTTCCAATTCATCCCAAAGGTGTTCAATGGGATTCATGCTTTGTGCAGGCGAATCAAGTTCTTTCACAGCAGACTTTTCCCCAAAGGAAGTCTGTTTGTCAGAGGAGATTGCATGGCTGTATCCTGGATTTTATGCACCTGCTAGTAATGAGTGTAGCTGAAACAGCCAAACATGTTCATCTGACATACTTTTGCCCAGTACTACATAAATCTTCGACATAAAATGTATGTATTTAAATGGTCAGTCACAACTATGGAGTACGACCATGTAGGAATGCTAAATGAGTGTAATATATTACAGTGTGCAAATTATTAACTAATTAAACATCATTATTTCATTTTTCTAACATCTGTTAATTCCCAGTTTGGTCATGCCTTGGACTCTGAACTCTGCTTTGGTACTACTTAGAATATAAAGCCAGATTTATGTTGCAGAAATATATACACACCTCACAAAGGCTAACAGTGAGTAAGTGTCAGTGTGTTGGTTTCAACAGACCACTCAAGTCTTTAATAAACAGTAATGTGTTTCCGTCACACACAAGTGCCTAATCATGCCAACCCAATGATGCCATTAGAAGAAACAAACACGAGTGACATCAGAATGACATATTGTAAAAAGCCTGGTATTACTCCAGCTAATAGATATATAACCATGGGAATCCAATGCGAAAACACACCTGAGATCATTAAACACAGAATATGAGAGTATTGAGATCCAGGGTTATGTGCGCACCAGAAACGAAGCCTTTGTTTACCTTTTATTTATTTACTAGCACAAGTAAAGCGCTGTTGAATATGAAATGTCAAACTATTTATGTGCAGTGTAAGCACTTAAGGCAAGGCTTTTTAGTTTTTGACACAACCTGTAAACAACAAAAGATCTAACGTTCTCTGTAAAGACCAAACATGAGTTGGCAGATATGAAAGCATTTATCCATGGAAACAAGAATATGACTATTTATGCAGACAATAGCGCAGAGGAAAAAAAAAAAGCCAGTACTTTTGCTTCTCCAAATCCACTTCACACTCTTAAAGACCTCTTCTGTTTAGATATGGCAATTTTATCAATTACAAATGCTTTTTAGTCTATTTCAACCTAAATAGCTGCTTCCATGGGCAGTCAAGGAACAGTAAGTCTCTCAAATGTGTTATTAATAATTCATCTGAGAATGCTGTTTATGAAGTTCGGGAGGCAGGTCTAATAAGCATGGACAGCATCTAATACGCCATGTGCTGGACAAAGCGCTTTTGAGAATCATTACTTTGTGTGCTTGTCTAATTGAGACTTCATAAATTACCCAGTAGGCCTCGACTCGCTGCAGATTGCTCCCTGCCTTCGCTTGAACGATACGCCGCGCGTTTTCTCGAGAGCCACATCATTCTCGAGAGCGCGTAAAAAGGCGGGCACGTGAAAACGGTAATGGCGAATATGTAAATAACAATAACAATAAAAGCGTAGCGAGTTAAATAAGGCAAACCGGCGAGCGAATAAAGGGCCTTTCTGCTTAAAATTTCAGTACGATCGCAACAATTATCCGCTTTTCCTCACTCACATTGTTTTTGGCAGGCAGATCCATAACATTCTTTTTGTTCCACTTTGGTCTCCTCCTTTTTCCCAAGCCTGAGAAACTTCAGACATGAGAACCCTTAGCCGCCTCTAATATAAAACCAGTGAAATTTACCTAGGATTATAAGTCATTGACAAATAACCTTGCTGATAGATGCGAACTAGATTTTGTTCAAAGCACTCTGACAGCCTCAAAAGAGATTAGTGGAGTTCTTATCAGGTCAGGGGTGTCACGGGGGAAATGTGTTTAAAGTCACATTGATTTATTGAAAGATTTTCCAATAAGAAGACTTCTCTCGACTCGCAGACATGTGTGAGAGAGAAAGAGAGGAAGAGAGGGACTCAGTCATTGTGAACTCCGCTGGACTACAAAGGGGGGAGAAAAATGTTAAAAACAATTGTACACAGACCCCAAATAAACACAAGAGATCTTTGATGGCCGGGTAAGTCTACACTGCGTTTCCTTTCCCTTTCCCATCATCTACTGTGTGCTGTACTTCCAGACAAAATAGCAATAGATGACCGATATACGCATGAACGTTCACACGCACCCACAAACACACACACACACACGTACACGCTGACAAGCGAGCATAATAAGACTCTTTGTTCCTGCAGGCATTCATTTGACACTATTACCTTCTTAAGAGTAATTATGAATCTTTTCAGAAAGCTGGATTGTGGGAACCGTTGGGTTTGGCCCCGGATCCACCCACCAGCGGCGAACGGATGAGAGAGAAAACTCAGAGTATCACTCCGCACCCCTGTCAGAGAAATGTCATTACCCCTGTATCTCTCTCCTAGTCTCTCGCAGTCTTTCACGATCCCGTCCTCTTCCCCCCTCCCAAACAACCCGCTCTTTCTCTCTCTCTCTCTCGTTCTCTCACACTCCCGCTGCTTCGTTTGATCTCTGAGGTCCACTGGAACCCTGGAAAGCTATTCCAGCATTTGCGGTCCGTCAGAGTCCTGTGGAGAACCTTCTGGATGTGTTGGTGTGTCCAGGCTGTAACCCTTCCTGCTGACATGGCTCTCCACCACACAATCTGTCAGAGACTTCAGGTTAACAGCACACCACAAGCTCGGATAATGGACGACGCTTCCTCAAATCGACCGTCTTACAATTCTGTACCACAATTTGTGTATCTATATTAGTTTTTTTCCCCCTGCTCTATGTTCACGTTTATACCCCATTAAATGGTAAAGACATAAAAGCGACGTTATAAACAGGTCACTGCCTGCTTATGATACTTAACCTAGGCTTCAGATAACACACCGATAAACAGAGCAAGGAACCTGAGAAGTCTTGAGAACTCGGAGACAAGTGTTTGTTTGTGTCTTTATCAAGTTCGAAATCAAAGCCGTGCCCCAGTTATGTGTCGACCCATGGTATAAACTCGCTCTTTACTGTACATCATCATCTGATCTATAGTCTCAGTCAGGACCCACTGTCTCTGCTCTAATAGCTATTCTCCAAGGTACTATAGCGGTCGACAACAGGAGCCGGATAATATTTTTATGTTATCAGTAACACTCCCACGTTTGTTTTCGCAGCCACTCAATGGCCAGAGCTCGGGGATGACAGGAAATGGCAGCGTTTGTTCTGATTTCGACCCCCCCCTCCTCTTCCACGATACAAGACCAAAGAACGTGGGAGGACCCACAATACACAATGATCTCTTGTTCAGATTGAAATGCTTTGTGCATTCATCTATAACTGCCCAACATGCAAAGATAACCAGCCAGTCTGATGATCAATAAATAAATAGCAGACAGCATGAAAAAAAGAGAGATAGAAAGGGGGGAAATAATGACACAAAGGCAGACAGAGAGATGGAGGGTTCTTTGACTTCTATTTGTCTTGTTTTAATAGTGGAAAATAGAGAGGAGCAAGAGGGAAATGCTAAAGGCGCTTTTCATGAATATGGTGCACTTTCGTGTCCGCTTTTATGTTATAGATATACAATTTTTGATGTAAGACATATTTAAAAATTAAAAATTACTAATATTTTTAAACATAACATTAACCTTGCATGAAAAACGCCTGTATTCTCCCATTTAAACTGATTGTGGCCTGATCTTAACCGTTTCCAGTTAATACTCATGCAATTCATTGTAGCAAAAGGTACTTTAATTATTACTAAATTTAAATGAATAACAACGTTATTTAGCTGTATCACACATTTTGAGTGCATTTTTCATTATTACAAAATATGTGAAATTTCTTAAAAAAGTAAAATTTGGACTCTTTCTACATTATAAGATGGCAAGTAAATAATCAAAAATGTTCAATTATTATGTAGTATTCATTATAAATTTAAGTCTGTTAACAAATTTATAAAAAATAAATAAATAATCACATAAAAAAGTTTCTATATATGTAAATTCATTACTTTTATTGTATCACTTCAGGCAATGTAAGTCAACTACAAATACTTTAATTTTTAGCACATTTTTCAGTATTACAAAATATGTGAAATTCAAGAAGTAAAATTTGGACTCTTTCTACATTATAAGATGGCAAGAAGTAAATAATCAAAAACGTTAAATTATTATTATTTTTTTAACGTGTAGCTTGCATTATAAATGTATGTCTGTTAAGAAAGTTATTAAAAAAAAGATATTCACATAAACATTTTTCTATATACATACAAGTTCATTATTTTTAATATTATATAATTTTAGGCAATGCAAGTAGCAAGAACTACTTTAATTATTAGCACAATTAAACATTAATTAAACAAGCACATTTAAATTAATAAATTTACCATACTTTTCACCATTACAAAATATGTGAAATTCCTTAAAATTGTGAAATTTAAAAAAAAAATAATTTGGACTCTTTCTACATGATAGGGTGGCAAGTAAATAATCAAAAATGTTCAACAATTAATAATAGTTTTATGCTACACTAATATTGTTATAATTATTACTTATCATATAGCACTATAACTTTATTTGTCAAGTTCAATCTATCAAGTCTCTTAACAGTTATTACAAAAAAATAACAATAAATAAATAAAAAATAAAAGATAATCACATAAGCTTTTTTCCCCTGTAATTGTGAGGGGAAAAAATATATAAGTTCTTTATTAACCACAAGTAAACATTTGATCCTATTTCTTTCTTCATTTTGTATTTCCATTAAATATTGATATTTATTTCTGGTTAATTATAGAATGAACCAATCAAATTTTAACTGTTTATACAAGTCCGAATTTTAGTAGCAAAACAAATAAATAAATGAAGTAATAATCATAATCATAATAATACCTCATATAAAAATTAATAAAAAAATTCAAACAGCTCATAATATTAATAAATTAAGGTCAGGGAAATGTTAATCAAACTATCCAAATAAATAAATGAATAAACAAACAAAAAATAACACGTTGAGGGTAGACTTTGTACATTATTAATGAAAGTCCCTAAACAAAAACATAAATGCACTCTGTGTACACAGATTCCATTTGCACTGAATTCTCACACTAATGTAAAATGCAAACAAAATGAAGAACTAAATAATAATATCCACTGTATGTGTCACAATCTTTTCACCCTTTTATGTAAGTGTGATACAGTGAGAACCATTTCACTCTGTGCTACACTATTCCTTCATTTCAGTCAATAAACGCAGTGGTGGCTGACATGAGGTCTATGATCAGATGCTGGACATCATCCTCTCGTGTTAGCTTTGTAGCGGAAATCTTAAGAGCAAACGCAAGAGCGTAAGGAGTGAATGTTAAAGCTTATAAAGTGAAGCGATGGAAAGAAAGGTTCACGGTGGGGTTATCACAGCCAGGCAGCACTGGGAGCGACGTGGCTGTTTGTGGGTCTCCACGCGCACACACGAGCGCCGCCGAAATGACACTTGCGTATAGCTGTGTATCACAGAGCAAACAGCAGCTCTTTGCCTCAAAGTCTGCCAGCCTAGAGAGCGGATCAAACGCAGTGTTTGGGTGAAACCGTATCGACAGAGTGTCAAGCACAACAGGGGCTGCGAGGAGGGGCACTCGCCGTCTTTCTTTCTCTCCCGGCCTCTGTTTTTCCACAAAGAGCCATCGCTATGTGTGTCAGTCACACTGCACGACGTGTGTCAATATCTAATTGCTCTGATGGCTGAAGATGGACGGAGCGAGATGGCAATCAAGAAAGTCGGACAGAAGAAAAAGAGCCGCTTTATTACAATTCCATTACGGCTCTTTCGGCATTGCGACATGGATGAAGGAAAACTATTACTCAACCTGCACACGCTATGAAAAATGAAACTAGTTCTGATATACAAAACTGCTTTGTTCTTGATGAAGATAAACAGTCTGGGTATGTTTGTATTCATTATATAAAGTCCATAGCAAAACCATACCAAAATAACACGTCAAAAATAATCAAAAGGGGAAAAAAAATCTCGCAAAAGCCATTTTAAACAGCGTGTCAGTACTGGACAAATGACTCTGTGGTAACACCCACCACCCTGCCTCCATACACAGGAAGACAAATATTGAACAGGACTCCACACGCATCAAACAACACTGTGGGGCAGGGCAGAGTAGGCCTGGGTCTCGTCTGTAATCACAAATGTCCAAATCCTCTAACAAGGTCCAGAGCTCTGTCCCCCACATCAAATACGTCTCTGCGCGCCGGGTTTCCATTACGTTACTCTTTACGGTGATCAATTAATGCTGTCGGGTGTATATCATTTTTAAAGTCTTAAAACGTAACAAAAGTAACCAATTAAAACTACGGCACGTGTAAGCGAGAGGTTATCCTCTCGTCCACGCTGTACATCCCTCACTTTGTACAGTTTTAGTCAGTTATACAGAGTGACCTGTAGGGGGAGCTGCTCTTTTATGACTTGGGGGGTGTATTTGTGTAAGACAATAAAAACATTAATTTGCCCTGAAATCATTCCTGACGTAAATGTAAAATGGTGCCCATTGGAACCCAGTAATGAAGCATGCGGCATCTCTGCAGCTTCTAATTTGACTAGTTAAATGACTCCATTACGTGTTTAACAGACAGAGGCAAATCATTTCTGGTCAGTTGAGGCTCACTTAGCCGCGTCACAGGGCTTGGGGAGAAATCGGGAGATAACTGGTCCCGCTTCTTTCCTTTTTTGCACTACTGCAGTCCAAACGTAAGAGGCTGAATGATATGACCTGTACATGTTTCTTCTCATTCTCTCTTATATCTGTCCATCTCTCTCTCTCTCTCTCTCTCCCCCTTCTGTAATAGGGTTTGCATCCCTCTGTTAATTAGGTGTCCACTGTGCATGATCAAAGTCTCTATAGTGAAATACATAAATAGATGCTCATCAGGGGGTGTGTTTTTAGCACAGATTGTACATACTGTATTAGCATGCTTCTGTCATCTAGCTAGACTGGGTTGAAAAGTTTGACTGGTTGCAATAGTACCTTTTTAATGCTTTGTGGATGCAAATATTAAGAAATGTATAAATATCAGCACTTTAGACAGAATCAGTCAAATATTTTACATTCAGCAAATGGCAATATAAAAGATGTAGAAGGTAACACTTTT
>JAHKKF010496575.1:0-23900 GCA_019740295.1 Labeo calbasu | reverse complement strand
AGATTTTTTTGGGGGGGGGGGGACTTTTTTTTTTTTTTTTAAATAACGCAGGTTAAAATACGGGAGATTTACGGGAAAATACTAATACGGGAGGACGGCGGGAAAGGACTTTCCCGGCCAAAACGGGATACTTGACAGGTATGAGCTACACATATGTGGATTTTCTGCACGAGGGCGCCCTCTGGCGTCCAGTATGAATGAAACCCATTCTATTTTGCGTAATAACTCGAAAAAATAATACCTCTCTCAAAAGAAAAATTAAGCAGACATATACTAAACCATGCTTTTTCCAGTGTACAGAGGTTTACAGAAGTATTTTGTTAATTTGTTGCAAAAAAAAAAAACAAAAAAACCCTGCAGTGGCAAGGTATCAGAACCAAACTGAACCGAACTAAACTGAAAACCGTGGTTAAAAACCGAGGTACGTATTGAACTGTGGACTAACTGTATTGTTGCATTCCTAGTATCAATATATATTTTTTTTCTGAGTTGTTTATTCCAAGTAGTGTTGCGGTAAAAATAGCAACAGATAGCACCAGATTCACACTGAACATGTGTGATTTATGGCAGTGGAATAAGAAATAATTCAAATCAAATTCGCCCATATACGTGTGTGCGTACATTTAAATGTCTTTATTACCATAATAAAAGTAAATGATCTGCACCTATTCCATGTTTAAATTCAAGATAGACTATCATTTTCTTTCATTAATAAAAAAAGAGCTAATATTGAGAGAAATAAAGTAGTCAGAACACGTTCCCAGCAGACTGGCACACTTGCAAATGACTAGTTTGCAACAAAGTACACCAATTAGTGGATTTCTGATACTACGGGAGGAACATAAATTTACTATTTGCCACTGATTAGCTTGTTATAGATGTTAATGATGAATTAATATCCAGCTTTGTGCATTATACTAGTGGCTTTTAGCATGAAGCTCTCCCAGGTGTTTTTGTCAGTTACTAAACAGTGGCATCTGATTTGAAAGTCAAATCGCACTGCAGATTTTATAGGGTCCCTCTACCTCTCCTTTCCTTTAATTCATCATGAATAATTTTTTAAAGAAAACAAACTTGCACTGGCACTAGCAAATGCAATAAAAAAAAAAATGGAAACATACTCAATCTCTGTTCGAAACACTGACTGTATAATTTTGACATGAACAACCTTACACCTTATTGAAACTTTTTATGACCTTTAGTTTGGTGATATAATGTTGAATCATGATTAGGCCATTTTTAGTTCTCAGCACTGTGCAGCGTGGGTGTGTAGGAGCCACTCGGCGTATCTATGTTTTCCGGAGCCACTCGCTCCAGTGCATTGGAATTGCTTTCCTAAGTCACCTGTGTATCTGCGCAGCCGTCTGAACTGTAAAAACCTGTTTATTTGAGGGCTGCACTCAGCTAGATTACATTTCTCCCTTTAGTATCCTGAGCCCTATATCACCAAGCATACAAATATATATATATATATATATATATATATATATATATATATATATATATATATTTCTGTTGTTTTGTACAATATTCTGGATACTGTGTTATTGGGTAATAAATGAACTTCTGCTACGCTGGGATCCTGGCCTGTAAACAAAACACACAAATTACATTCTATGATTGCAATGATTACATTACAATCTAAATTACATACAGTAGGGCCAAAAGTATTTAAAATGAAATATAATTATAGGAGCAGTTAAAGTCCGCCTGTAATCAACATTTTTATCCCTTAAAACTGATCTTTGAAATGTCAAAATGACATTTAAATGTTTTTTCTTGAGAAAATAATTTTCTCATACCTTAAAACAGCTTGAATGTAACTCTACCCCCCTTGTCTCATTTACTATACGCGGATCTATGAATTTGCAAAATAGCCCCGCCTCCACCCAGTCACACCAGCCAGAGCCCCTTAACCTACTAACTGAACTGTAGTAAACGCAATATAATCGCGAAACATGGATAATGACCGCCAAAACTATGTTTTTACTAGCGGACAACTGCAGTGGATACTGTAACATTTGTTAAAGTTACTTACTTGACAATGTTGTGCCCTCACAATCCCTTGAAGGCTCGAATGCAGCCTAGTTTGTGATTCCAGTTCCAGCACATGCGAGTGAAGTACAGACGGCAATGCGGGAGACTCCGGGCTACTTTTACACTGTTTCCGCGGGTTATTTGTGAAGTTAGCGGTTAGCGCCTAGCGGTTGTGCTCCATTCAGTGCTCTATATGCTCTATTAAATACTCCATTTAATGTTTGGTTTTGTGCTGAAAATCCTATTGGTATATTTTGCATGCTAATGACAGGAATCTATCCTTTGACGTGATTGGTTACTTATTTTGTGACGTAGAAAAATAGGCTGTTTCAAACTGCATTTCTGGGACAGCCTTTAGGAAACCAGTAAACCAGTCTTAAGTAGCACAGGTATTTTTGTAGCCAAAAATACATTGTATGGGACAAAATTATTGATTTTTCTTTTATTCCACAAATCATTAGGATATTACATAAAGATCATGTTGCATTGCTAAGAACTTTTAGTTGACAAATAGTTTTTTTTTGTAAAAGACTGTTTTTGAAGAAGAAATGCATACACTAAAATAATAAATGGTTGAGAAAACTTAAAAAAGTAGGGCAACTCGTAGTAAGACTTTTGAGTTCTCTCAACAATAGTTTTTTAGTTTTTCTCAGTAAAGATACTTTGTTTAGCCACCATAAATTAGTTTGTTCATGCAATGCTGATTGTCTTATTTTGATAATAGAAAAAGTCTTGTCACAGCAACTGAAACAACAAGTACTGTCGTTGAGGTAATTTATTTTTTTATGTATAATTTTTTTTTGTTTATTTACAAATGACAAATTGAATTGTTGTAGAGACCTTAATGGATAACTTAGTCTAATATGTAGACAATATTGTCTTTGTTTGTGAAACATCTTACAAGACTAAGATATCCAGCCAACAGATATTAGCGATTAAACATACTCTAGGTCTCAAAACTAGACACACAAACCTCAACATTTTTACTGAACTGCACCATAAATTGGTGTGGCATAGCAAAAATTACAGGAAAAAAACTCTTAATAATATACAAATAGCATGAGGGAGATTTATCTTCATTGTTAGACACTAATTTTCATATAATGTTATTTATTTAATATGAACTGAGAAATGATAATTTCCCCGTGACTTGTTGGACAATTTTAAGACAAACTTTGACAACAAGACAAACTTTGCTGTCATCTGTTCAAAACTGCTCAAAACTGCTTTTATGTGTGTCACACCATAGGACGTTACGTCACACAATAGGACAGAAATATTATTTAATTATTTAAAATGCTTTTTAAGAGACCTTCTCCTCTGCTGTGACATCTTCGTCCTATAGTGTTACAGTACAGGTGTCACACCGGTGGACATTTATGGACGTTTCAGCTTTTTGTGTCAATTAATGACCTTGCTATTCCGAGCTAACCTGTCAATAGCGGTTAGCAAGACACATTTGAATTATTATGTAGTTTAACATACAGTTTTTAATTAAAAAATATAATTTAGCGGTGTCAGATCAAAGGACAACAGAACGTAACACTTCTGTAGTGGTTCCAAAAAAGTTAAATATTTGAACAATTCTGAAACAAAAATGGACCATGTGCACATGTCATGGGCTTGACAGGGGGCTTCAGTAACATGATCATGAATGGGGTCCTTCAACTAATTCGTTTTTTTTTTTTTTTTGGAACTGGCAGATTTAAAATCAGGACATGGTGTCACACCAGAGAACATGGTTTTCATGTATCAAGTTCCAATTTACTAAAACAGACACTTGTAAAATTATGCCGAAGGTATTTATTAACATATTTTAAGCTTTTCTTTTTAATTTATGAAAGTTATAATGTACTGAACCATGCTTGAGACAGTCACACCATTTGACAATTTTGACATTTGGCTCAAAAAAAAAAATCAAATAACACTGCAGGTTTTATAAAACAGGTCCATATATGACAAAGAAATGTTTAATGATTTACTGCATTTTAAGTAACGACAATATTAATTATATTCATTTTTATCTTGTGGGACTGTAAAGATGCCATGTCACGTTAACAACCCATAGATAGATTTTCTCATTCATTTTACTTTATAATACCCCTTTGTTTATTTGGTTCACATTTTTAAACTTTATGTTTATTTACAATTTTAAATTAGATTTTGGAGCCCAGACTGGATTTTTGGACCCAGTTGTTGGTAATTATATCTTCAGTGCTGAATATGAATAAGCTTTGCTTGCATAACCACTCCTAATTCAATGCTAGTCTTTCCCGCAATATATGACATTTTCCCGAAATATTTATCCTACGTGCCGGTTCCAGTACCATTCGTTCTTCTTCATGGATATGTATATCCATTTGCTCTGGCTAAACGTGGCGACCCTACATGTGAGGGAGAGCAGCTATGCGTCTGTCTGGCAGTGTATTCAGTCTCATAAGTGACAGGATGAGGAACATTTCTCTAATGATGGCACTTTGGCACAGATCCCGGGCTCATATGGATGAAGTGGCCTCACTCACTCACTCTCTCATGCTTTCTGAGCCTGTGCACTCCTGGTCCTTTTGATTTGTGACTCAATTAGCTTGCTTCTGTTCACAGCCATGTTCAGAGATGAATGATGGCGCTAACATGCTAGCTTCTGCAATCTCCGTACGTTCCCACCCCCTTGTCGACAGCATCTGAAAAATGGGTGGAACATGTGATTTGTAATTATGAGAAACCTCCTGAAATAAAACGGAGGGGTAGCAGATATATAGCAGAGACGTTGCGGCGAGGTGGTTACCGCCGTGTTAGCACGTCCTTCGGCAAGGTCCTTTGAGAATGAGTTCTTTCAACTTCACAAAAGTCTAATTAAGACTCCTCTGCAGACCAAATGAGCAAAGCCATTATGGAAAGTGATTAT
This sequence comes from Labeo calbasu, assembly GCA_019740295.1. NCBI lineage: Eukaryota > Metazoa > Chordata > Actinopteri > Cypriniformes > Cyprinidae > Labeo > Labeo calbasu. The sequence continues at coordinate 18,958 of JAHKKF010496575.1, read as the reverse complement.
TTACCTTCAGTATCACTTCTGGCAGGTGTTTTATTGCTCAGGCTCAGACAGGTACTCTAGGCTAACGACCGTGACATTGACGTGACATTGATGCTAATACATTAGCGCACCTCTGAATGCTGCTGCAGCAACAGCCTTGTTTGGAATGAATACTGTGCATTTACAGATATTAATTCTCAATTTTTGACCTAATTCTGACGGTTTTCATGATACAAACACATTTTTGCAATATTAGCTTTGGAAGGAAAGGTTCAGCTAAAAATGAAAAACTACAGTACATTCAAACCTCTGTTATACCTTGAGACCACTGACACATTTACATTGTTCCAGACGGAGCTTTGACAGGCTGAGCTGCTGTCTTGCGCTTTGAGGCTTTGTAGTCTGGTAAACAAAACCTGTTAGCAGCAGTGTATGTGTTTGTGTGAGGCTCCAATGCTTCACTGATGTCTGTTCACCCGTGTCTCGGGGCAGCGGCGGTGTAACCTTACTGATGACAGTCAGTGCAATGTGATGATGTGATTTCAAAGGACAGTCTCTCTCTCTCTCTCTCTTAGACACAAACAAAAGAGAGAGACACCAGTCATCTTTTTAATACTGCTTTACACAAAAAATTATGATAGCTTTTAATGTACATTATTATGTATAGTTAAAGATATGCATAAACATATAAAAACAAAAAAAAAATCCTGTATTTTTTAATGAAAAAATATACAAGCATTCAAAGCTGCTGGCAGTTAAATGTGTTTTGATTGATGTACTTATTGAGGTTTTGTCATTTGTGAAAAGACACTTCATTGTTAAAGGAGAACTCCACTTCCAGAACATCAATTCACAAATAATTTACTCGCCTCCTTGTCATCCAAGATGTTCGTATCTTTCTGTCTTCAGTCCTGAAGAAATTATGGTTTTTGAGGAAAGCATTTCAGGATTTTTCTCCATATAATGGACTTAATTGGTGTGCCGATTTTTAACTTCCAAAATGTAGTTTAAATGCAGCTTCAAAGGCCTCTAAATGATCCCAGCTGAGGAGGAAGGGTCTTATCTAGCGAAACGATCGGTCAATTTTTTCGGAAAATAAAATTGTTTAATACTTCTTAAACACAAAAGCTCTGGGCACAGACTCTGGGATGTGCCTTCACGACGCTACGTACTATTGAATGACGTCGAAAGCATGCAGAACGTAGGTGGAACTACAGACCCAGTGTTTACAAAGTGAACGCGCAAAGAAAGAAAGAAAGTGCAAGTTTTTTTTTTAAACGCTGTTTACAAACAAAAAGGTACAACGATGTCCTCCTCTCAAGTTGTAGAGAGAAAACAAGATGGAGTTTTTCGCCACACTCAGTACACAGAAGATGAACTTACATGTGATTCGTAGTAGTGATGAGAAGATCATTTTACCGACTCGGACCTTTGAGTCTAGTTCAGCAAAATGAAAGAATCTTTTTTCAAGTCATTTCGTTCATTTTAGCAAAATATAATTAAAATGTTACGTGTTACTTCCCCAACACATCTACTGCTTACACAAATGTTGATCACACTACAAACAAGACAAAACTATAATGCTATAAGAAACAGAAAAGATTAATACATTGTTTACCTGGGTCTTTAGTCTATGATTAGCTCACCTCACCTCTTATCTGACAAGTTTTCAGGTGTGAGTCGAAAACCTGTTCACTCAAAACAGGTGAACTAATTCCAGTGCAGAACCTAATAGGATGTTGCGCATGCGCGACTGAACGAATCACTCGCCGAGATGACTCGTTCTTCCCGAGTCACATTAAAGATTCGTTCAAAATGAAAGAATCATTCAAGACGACCTATTACTAATTCGACCTATTACTAATCGTGGACGCGCATCCCAGAGCCTGTGATACACAAGCTTTTGTGCTTAAAAAATGTACACATTTTTATTTTTCGAAAAAAAATGACAGATCGTTTCGCTTGATAAGACACTTCTTCCTCGACTGGGATCGTTTAGAGCCCTTTGAAGCTGCATTTAAACTACATTTTGTAGTTCAAATTTGGGGCACCAATGAAGTTCATTATATGCAGAAAAATCCTGAAATGCTTTCCTCAAAAAACATAATTTCTTTACAACTGAAGACAGAAGACAGAAGACATGAATATCTTGGATGACAAGGGGGTGAGTAAATTATTTGTAATTGTTGTTCTGGAAGTGAACTCCTCCTTTAAGGTCCACTTATACCAAGGACGATAACTATAAATCATTCTAATTCTATATGAATAGTAAAGTCCACACCACAAAAATAAAGTTAATAACACAAAGGAATGAAATTGTCGGAATCACTTTTAGGATGATATCTTTCCAGCTGACAATAAAAACATCAATAACTGGACAGAATCCACTTAATGTTAATTTTAAATTAGATAATTGTAGCACACACAGTGTTGGGCATTAACTTATTACATGTAAAAAAACAAACAAAAAATAATTTGTTGAGTCAACTTAAAATAGTTTGTTACCCTGTTGCCTTAAAATTTTAAGGTAATTCCACTTAAATAAGTTGAGTTAACTTGAAATGTTAAGTTGTACTAAGTGACAACTTAGATATTTGAATTGACTAAACAAAAATTTGCTTTGTTAAACTTGTTACCCAGCTGCCTTATAATTTTAAGTTGAATCAAATCAATTATCTAAGTTGTCACTTAGTACAACTTAAAATTTCAAGTTGACTGAACTTAAATTTTAGTGCAGCCATTTAACAAATTATTTTAAGTTGACTCAACAATTAGTTTTTTACAGTGTAACTGCATTACGTAATTTAATTACAAAATAAGCATAACTGTAAGCTGTGTGTAATTACATTTACTTATGAAAAAGTTAATGATTACAAAGTGGGTTACATCTGAATATTTCTTGTACCGTATTGACCCGAATATAAGATGTTTTTTTCTTGGAATACATCTGAAAAAAAAAATGCAGTCATCTTATATTCAGGGTCTAGACTTTGACATATTAATAATATACCCACAACAATAGGTGATGCCAAATACACAGAAAACCAGTGTGCCAAGAAATACGCAATGTGTGTCGCAATGTTAGAAAATCATGAGAGAAAAAGCAAAAAAAAAGGAAAGCTGTCATAACTGTCATGTTAGTCTGACGGGACCAAATTTCCTTTGTAAGTGATTTTAAAATGTAAGACAGTACCCAGATTTGAAGACTACAATAAGATTTCACTTCTGCTGTTAATGAAATGTTGGTAGGCTACTAAGAGATTGATAGCCTACTTGTTATATAATTCAGATAGACTACCTATTATTTTTATGGTATATCAAAAAATGTATATTTTTAAACGTGATTGTTGGTACATTATACCAGTATTTACCATACTTTAAAAACAAAAATGCAATATGAAAATAATATAAGATTTTTTTCTCAATAAAACACAAGATTTTGTTTTTAAAAAGCCTTTTTCCAAAGGGTGCATCTTTAAAAAATGGGGTCATTTTATAATCAGGGTCAATATGGTAATATTACTAATTTTTAGTATGATTTTAAAACTGTATTTAACCTCAGAACAATAATAAAAGAAAAAAGAGGTGCTAAAGTCTGATTTTGTGGTGGCTGTACTTTAAAATTACATTATTAGTCTTAATTCAAAACTATAACTATAGTCTTAATTCAAGTGATGAAAGATTTTGAAAAAAGTCTGACAGTAATTAGTGTTGAGTACTACTGTAAGGTTAACCCTGTCTAGTTTAAATGTTTGAAAATTATTACCAGTTTGTTAGACATTTATTAGAATTTTAGAAAAGTAATCAAAAAGTGATCAAATGTAATCAGTTATATTACTTTAACAAAGTCATTGAAACAATTACACTACTTATTACTATAATTATCATTTTAAATAGAGTAACTTGTAACCTACTACATTTCCAAAGTAAACTTCCCAACACTGAGTGCACACTTATAATAAACAGAGTGTTATTGTCTGCTTTGGGTAAACTATCCCTTTAACAGTAAAAACACATACAAATGATATTGTTCGAATCACTTTCAAAATGATTTTTCCATCTTTTGAATGTGACTTGAAAGATGGCCCTGCTGAAAAAACAACAACAAAAACAATAGAAACCATCACAGAAGTTCTAGTGGTTTCCACTACAAATACCATTACAATATTAACCATTAAGACTATTAAAAATTGTTTCCTGTAGTGTGTTTTGGTTATTAGTGGTGTTAACAAGCCTCCAAGAGAAGATGACAAATTACCAGCAGATATCAAAAAGGATCAATACAGTTTCCATTAAAATCAAATTCCCATTATAACCAGTAAAACCATTACAAATTCTGTCATGGATTTCATTGTTTTTTCAGCAGGTGGACCATAGAGTGCTGCAGGGTCAATGCATTTTTGTAGACAAAAAACCTGTAAAATCCTAAAGTTGATGGGTTTTCAATAATGCTCCTTCATGAGTTTTAAAGCTTTTACATGTTTTTAAAAAGACGGTTGCTAACAGGTGGTTAAGTGGGACTACAGAGATTGTTGGGGACATTAAACATCATCATGCAGAATAGGGGTGCGTTTTCCAAAGGGAACTATGGTTACAAGTTCAGTTGTTACCAATAGATTTCAGTGGAGCTAACACCCATAGTTACCTAACAATGCTTTTGGGAAACACACCCCAGGTCTACAGCCTCATTGTGTTAATAATCATGCTCTTGCAATCTGTTCTAACTCAGACTTTGGTGGTTCTTGGTGTGAATGGGCCTTTAACTCGCCATCTTTGATACATGTATTTTTTAAAGTTATATTTTTGGCTTTTGTTATTTTATTATTTGTATAGGACAGTGGAGAGATGACAGGAGAGTATTAGGTAGAGAGAGGGGAGCAAGATCAGCAAAGGACCTCAAGACGGGAAATTGAGCTCGGGTCGCCGTGAGCGCAGTTGCGCTGTATATGTCAGCGTACTAACCACAAAGCTATCGGAGCCGACACCATCTTTGATATTTACTTTTATCACCGTCACTGTGGTTACAGAGATTATTCACTGATATCTTCAGAACAGAAATGATACTTGACTTTGGTTATTCATCCATTCAGAGAGTATTTGAGTTGCTCCGGTAGGCTGTTGAATGAACGGGACAAATCGAGGGTCATGTCTGTGAATCAATCCCAAACACTGACTGTGTGAATCACAGAAGTGATACAGAGCAGGGATCAACCTCTGCTACCTCTTCATCATCAAATCTCTTGAAATCTGAGCGAGCATCAAGGATGGATTACAACTGAGGCCAGTGGGGCTAATGCCCTGGGACCTGTGACCACAGACGCCTTATACCTGAAAACAAAGCGCTGCAGTGCTGTACAACTGATACTGACAGAGAAATATTGCTTAAATGTGTGGCAGTAATTATTAAATACAATAAGTGATCAATTAGGAATTTAAGATGAATATAAATAGCAGTTTTACATAACATCATGAATAAAAAATATGCTTAGTTGCTCTCTCTGAAGCTTTAAATCCTGCTTGAATACAATTTGCAATTTTAATTAACCAAGTAGTGTGGGCGCAATTAGTTGCATTTCATTTTGCGATTTCGCTGACTTAATTAACTTGACCTGTACTCTTTGCTGCTATTGACTAAAATTAATTTCTGTGACACAAGCAGATGAGAAGCAGCAAAAGTGGGATGGGGCAGCCGACACGGTAAGAGAAGTACAGCACAGAGACCTGCTCGGACAATTCCCTTTTATCAAGAAGGGCAGACAGAACAATCCCATAAAACCTCAATGAACAAAGCAGTGGAGTGTGTGTCTGTAAACTGTGTGCACCAAACGTTGTTACGTAGCTCTGCCAATGTAAAACAACATTTACTTAAACCAATTTTAAAGTTGAACTTGCTAATTAAAGCTACAATTATGAGAAGGAATCATTAAGATATTGAGTAAAGTTGAAAATGCGATAAAAATGAGATTATAAGAACCAACTGAGAAATATAAAAAGGTAAGCCAATTAAAGATTCTAATTGCCTGTCAATGTTTTTACTGTTCATAAGCTGGAAAAAAGTCTTCTAAAAGTGACTTTGTGTGGACTTTGCTATACTCAGAATTACAACACTTCGCCCAAAAATTAATTACCAAATCATTAATTACTCACCCTCATGTTGTTCCAAACCCATAAGACCTTTGTTCATCTTCTGAACACAAATTAAGATATTTTTCATGAAATATGAGAGCTTTCTGACCCACAGCAGCGCAACTGACATGTTCAAGACCTAGAAACATGAATGGCTTAGATAATGATAGTAGAGAAGAATTATTGAATAAAGTCATTATTTTTGTTTTCTTTGCGCACAGAAAGTATTCTTGTAGCTTCATAAAATTAGGTTTGAACCACTGATGTCACATGAACTATTTGAACAAAGTCCTTACTACCGTTCTGGCCTTGAATGTGTCAGTTGCGTTGTTGTCTATGCAGGGTCAGAAAGCTCTCAGATTTCATCAAAAATATCTTAATTTGTGTTCCGAAGATGAACAAAGGATCTTACAGGTTTGCAACGACATGAGGGTGAGAAATTAATGACAGAATTTTCATTTTTGGGTGAACTATCCCTTTAAAAAAGTATATTTTGTATATCCATTTTTTCTTTTCAAGCACTGCATATTTTTGGGCCATTGGACGATTGTGAACATGAGTGATGGTGAACAGACTTAGAAAAGGAAGGGCATGAACATATTAAACCGTGACCACTAAATTATTCTAAAGTCTCTCCAAAAATGGTTGGTGTGTGGCCTATAATGAGAGAAGGAGAGAATAGAGGAAAGATAAACGACCGACAATAGATAATTGCAGTGCCGCCTTGGTCTCGTTCATGCAGCAACTTGTGCATTCATTTGGCATTATGAGGGAGATTGAAAAAAGAAGACTATTAACGTAATGGATCAGAGTCGCAGAGGAGGGAAGGAATACAGATAGAAGGAAGAAAGGGGAAATAAAGACAGTGGAGGCAAGAGGGAGTGGAAAGAAGGACAGAAGTCAAATCAAAGGGATAGTTAAGCCAAAAATTAAAATCAGCCCATTATTTACTCACCCTCCAGGCATCTTAGGGGTATATGACTTCCTTCTTTCAGACGAATCCAGTCGGAGTTATATTAAATGTTATCCTTGCACTTCCAACACTCTAAAAAAATGCTGGGTTAAAAAAACAACCCAACTTGGGTCATCCGGCAACCCAGCGCTGGGTAAATATTGGACAGAACACATGCTGGGTTATTTTGACCCAGCTTGGGTTAAATGTTTTTACCAAACATGATGGATTATTTTATTTAGGTCAACTATTGTTAAAAAATTATTATATTGCTGGTTTAAAATGGACTGGAAAGACACACAGATTTACTAGAGGCAACAGCAATAATCAAAAGATATGGACAAATGGACATATGGACAAAATACAAGACAAATTAAAGTTATTTGGGTGAATACAGCATAGTTTACAATATTACATACAAAAATAAGCAAGCATTTTAGACATAAAAATGTAACATTTAAAAGTAGAAATTTAATTTTAGTGTGTTCAACCATTCTTTGTAAATCGCTTTTTACAGAAATAGCACTAATTCTAAGGTCGGTGTGTTGCTGAAATCTGAGCCGGTGAAAGGTTGCTGTTTGCCGGGTTAACTGCAAATTTCAGACCGCGGCCTCACATTTCGCTTGTAGCTGAAAATGCTGTGACAGTTCAAAAACTGCCCATAAACAAACAGTACTGACATTAGAGAACATATTTTAAGATTAAACTCAGTATAATAACGAATAAAATCCATTTATTTTATGCAAGGCAAAAGGCGTTTCCATCCTGCAAAACAACCGCTGCTAATGTAGCTGACTGACATCTCGTCCTTATGTTGTGTTGCGTAAAATAATACAACTTACAGCACAGTAAAGAGTTTAGAAATGAAATAAAATGTATACAAACCTTTATTTCGCTGAAGAAGTGCAAATTGGTGGCGCTGAGAACCGCTCCCTCCTGTAGAAGACTCAAAAACTCAGCGCTCTGACTGACCGTAATTCAGCAGCTGGGTTGTGTCGTCAGAGACAGGCTTAACCCAGCATTTGTGTTAAAAAAATAACCCAGCACCTGGGTGAAAATATTAAAAATAGCCCAATAAAATGACCCAGCGGGCTGAACCCAGCATTTGGGTTAAAAAAATAACCCAGCATTTTTTAGAGTGAAGCTTTAGAACGGCATAGACTGGTGTTTCTGTTTATCAGACCAAAACAAGTCCAATAAAGTGCATCCACCCATAATAAAAAAGTGCCTCACATGACATGGGGTGAATAAAGGCCTCCTGTGGCGAATCGATGCATTTTTTAAAGAAAAATATCCATATTTAAAACATAAGAATCACTTTAATCTAGCCTGCGCCGATCGGTCGTACACGGAAGCAGCTCCAGGATGATGACGTAGGACACTGGCATTACGCATGCACTGGTGAGTCTTGCACAAACCAACGTTTGTTTACAGAGGCAAAGGAAGCAAAGTTTCCTAACTTTAGCAAAAGAAAACCAGTCTCCTCTTGGTTTTTATCGAAACCCTCTTACAGTTTATCTTTACAATTCCTTGTTTTGTGCTTCTAATTCTTGACCATTGTTTTGTTTTGGTCTCTCCCCTGCGCGTCTGCGCTCACCATTTCCGAGTGGCGCATACGCAACGCCGACATCCTACGTAATCTATACTACCAGTTGGCGCAAGATAGATTAAAGTGATTCTTACGTTTTATATATGGATTATTTTCCTTACAAAAATGCATCGATTCACCCCCCGGAGTCCTTCTTATTATGGATGAATGCACTTTATTGGACTTGTTTTGGACTTATGAAGTGAAACACCTGTCTATGCCATTCTAAAGCTTGGAAATACCAGGAGAATTTTTAATATAACTCCAACTGGATTTGTCTGAAAGAAGGAAGTCATATACATCCAGGATGCCTGGAGGGTGAGTAAATAATGGGTTCATTTTCATTTTTGGGTGAACTATCCCTTTAAAACTATAGCTTTTCTGACATTCATGTGCCCAAATGTATCATTTGTTCCTCATTGAGTCAAAATTTTTTTAACCAAATTGTGCCTAAAAACCAGCTTCAAGGTGCTTATTATTTGTGTGCAATAGCATGCTTCAGCTTTATAAAGTAAGATTAAATAAATGAAGTTTTGTAGTGTAGTCAAGCATGATGTATTATTGAATTGTAAATGATGACATTCTGCTAGATAAACAACATTTAGGTTTTGAATGAATCTCTTACAGCTTTCCAGGTGAAAAGATTCATACGGAATCCATCAAATTTGTCGATGCACCAAGGCATAAATTCATGTGGATTGGGATTTCAATTCATTTTCCGGTCCATTCAACTCTTATTACCAAGACAAAACAATACCCCAAACCCTTTTTTTTCAAAGTTATAGGCTTTATTTAACTGCCAAAATGTCAAGCATGTTTCTACATAAATAACAACCACGAGAATCAACGTACATGGCTACATGGAGCTGATGAAATCTCTGGATGTGACATCACAATGTACTTGGTCATTTGTGGAACAAAGACAGTGCAGCTCTTTTGTCTTAAAAGAAATGAGGGGAAACCTGAACCGTTTGAAGATGATTTTCGGCTAACTATTGTGTTGTACGAGAATGTAGACCAACCTGCTATTTACAGAACGCAAGTAAAAGTCACTAAAAAACAAAACAGTCGGGGGAATAAGGAAAATACAGTCGATAAAAAGCTGTATGCATTTTAACAAAATATACAAAATCTAAAACTAAAACATGAAAACACATATGTAAGTACTGTAATTTGGGGGGAAAAGCTCAATTCATGCAGCCCGTTGGCTGGCGTGTCAGTGAAAATGCATAGACTTTGTCCATCGAGGAAATAATTCAACATCGTGAGCACACGCTTGTGCTTCCTACAGACACTAAAAGATTCCTTAGTTCGTGCTCTTGTAGCATTGTGACTCTCTTAAATAAATGTTCCCCAGCTATATAACCCTTGCAATGCATAAATTATGTCTAACATCACACCACGCGACGCACCAGTTACTGAAAGCAGACTCTCAAGGCAGTGGCTGTGACTGCTGAGTCAACTAAAACTTGATTCTTTATGTGCCCTTGAAACTCTACGACCTCTCTTACTAAGATTATACAGGATCAGAACTGTCCCTAGGTATGTTATGGTTTCTAACAGACTCGTTCTCAGTTGTTCACTGATCTAACCAGTGTAGGTTTTAATTGGGGGTTCAACACAAAGACTTCACACAATTCTTGGTGTCGTCATTCTCACACCTGAAGATTTACAGTTGTCAAACACATCATTACCGATATCTCAATATCCACTGTAGGTGACAGTTTCTCAGCACGATGCTGTTTTAATAAGCCAGATATGCCTCGGGGTCTGTGGGAGTTATAAACAGGTGAAATTTAAGTGTAGCTCTCGTTTTCACACTGCGTGTGGAAAAGCCGGGGAGGGTTTAATCCACAAGCTCGGGGGGAATAATTATGTTTACTTGCTTTTTTTTTAGTTAGTCTTCCTTCAAGGCACTGGAAAGGATGGGCCGAATGTTTTTTGTATGTGTGTTTTAAGTGGAGATGAGGAAATACTAATTCTAAAAGATGCCAAAATCACTTTTTTCTGGATCTGTATCAGTTGAATCGATTTAATCAATCAGTCGGACAACTCTCACCTTCAAACAAAGCGATTCCTACTGACTTGCTAGATTGACGCCACCTAATATTTTTGGAGAAACTACTTATTAGCTATTTGACTTGAAAACCTGGCTAGCTTTTTGAAACCAAGCATTTCCCAAGTTCTCTTTTTTGAACAGTCAATTTAGTTTTTAGTTCCAAACTTGTTTTATTCTCAATGCATTAAACGGAGACCAAATTCAGTGCAACCTGTTTGTTTGTTTCCCTCTCAAGCCCCTTTAAAACGGCTTACGCCTCTCCCACCCACACCACAGTATTTCCCAAGGGAACGTCGGTGATCTCACAGTTGAGTTTATCCAGCCGCCCATCCAGTATAAACAGGGAGCTTTGAGACGGGGTCATGAGATACTGTCCGAACAGCCCGCTGCCAGTCATGACCCTGTTCTGGCGGTTCCAAGGCCACTGAGCAGCCGGCGTGGGCTGCTTTAGGCTCTTGATCATTTTGACGTTCCCGGTGCTGAGCTCCACAAAAAGAGCATCCGTCTGGCGGCCCGAGCTGCCGAACACGTTATACTGGTTAGCCTCTGTGAACGAGGGCATGAAGGCCAGATCGGACAGGTGCAGGTTGGTGTGAATGTCAAAGGGTTGGCCGATCTCGCCCCGCACGGAGACGTGCTGCAAGCGCATTAGCCCGTCACGGTCGTCCACGCTCACTAAATAGTGGCCATCGGGAGAGACATAAGGTGTGCCGCTCGCATCCCCATTTGGACCGATGACACTGTCTGTTACGCTATCGATGATTAATTGTGGTCGCACCGCACCTGTTGAGTCTGGCCGACAGTTGACGAAGTAGTATCCTCCCAGGTGCGTGTAGGCGAGGGATTGTGGGATGCAATCGTACTGCTGCAGACTAATGTTTTTCACATAGGAGGTGGTTTCCAAATCGATCTTATGAAGAGCTGGTTCGTTCTTGTGGAGGATGATACCAAACCTATTAAAGAAACAATATGTGTTAGAAGGCTATATCAGAAAACATTGTTTTTGTCATGCAAAACATTCATTCAACACAACTGTTTTATGTTTCTTTAACAAGCTCGCCAGGGTTTTGTGGCATTCAGAATCAAATCATGCTTTTAAATAAAGCCTTTTAAAATTCAATCCTTTTGAACTAAAGCAGAAAAAGGGATTGCACTGGATGCTGAATTTTAAAAAAAGTAAGCATTCATATAATTGCTGTGCATACATAGCTTTTATTTTTTGTAAATAAGCCCTTCAGTATATGAAAACATGAGTTACTTTTATATTTATGATGATTAAAAAGTGAAATACCAAAATAAGAGGGATCATACAAAATGCATGTTATTTTTTATTTAGATACATACACTCCTTAAAACTGTGTTGTTGCCTGAAAGATCCACAGTTGTTTTTTTTGTTTAGTGATATTTGTTCATGAGTCTCTTGTTTGTCTTGAACAGATAAACTTCTGAACTTCTGAACGCTGTTCTTCAGGAAAATCCTTCAGGTCTTACAAATTCTTTGGTTTTTCAGCATTTTTGTGAATTTGAAATTAAACCCTTCCAACAATGACTATGATTTTGAAATCCATCTTCTCACACTGAGGACAACTGAGGGACTCATATGCAACTACTATAGAAGGTTCAAATACTCACTGATGCTCCAGAAGGAAACACAATGAATTAAGAGTCGGGGTGTGAAAACTTTTTGAATTTGAAGATCAGGGTAAATTTAACTTATTTTGTCATCTGGGAAACATGTAAGTATCTTACAGTTGCTTATGAGTCTCTAAGTTGTTCTCAGTGTGAAAAGATGGATCTCGAAATCATACAGTCATTTCTGTAAAGGGTTTAAATAAACAAAAATGCTGAAAAAAAACAAAGAAGAACAGTTGGCAGTTTAACTGTTCAAGACAGTATAAAAAAATCAAGCGTATGTAGACTTTTGAACGGGGTAATTTTTTATAAATGTAACTATTATTTTCTCTTGGGACTATAAGTAAATGTCTTTTATCAAATTCAAAAATCATATCCAGGTCAGTACTAAATAAATTCTTCTTATTTTGGTAAAATGATTAACATTCTGCAGATTCTGCAAGGTGTATGTAAACTTTTGGCCTTAAATGTATAATCAATTAAATTTTATGTCAATATTTATTCTTATATATTTTGCAATACATCGTTTTATATACATTTTAATGTATACAAAATATTTGTCATAAAACATTGCGGTGGAGACAGTGCTCTATTCACATCTACATTTTTGATTATTGCATTGTCTGATCTTCTGGGGAAAACATACTCTAGCAAGCATAAATAGGCATAATTAGTCAAACTAAAGATGAAATCATTTTTGTTGAAAAATTAGTCACATAACTGTTGAATTTCCTTGCAAACTGCAAATCAATAAAATTAAACACTCTCTGGGCTATTTCAGCTCATGAACTGAAAGAAAGCCAGTCCATAAATTCAGACTTTTGCCCAACCCTGAAGCTCTGTAATTTTTAAGGTTTTGTATTGTTGAAATAAAAGCTCCAATCCCAAGTTAAAGTGTCTCTTGAACTGGATCTAACTCCACTGCGCACTTGAGTAATGTTGCCCAAAGGGCACTGCGCTTGCAATTAATGAAGTGTAAGTTGCTTTGGATAAGAAGTACCTGCCTCACCGAAAGTAACAAACAAAGCTTCTGAGTGAATAAACCCAGAGCGCAGGTTCAAGTCTAATGAGGAAGATTCAAAAGCTTTAAGTGAGAGAAAAAATTCAATGTCACATCTCTGTTCATCAGTCCGTGCTAAATATCCTCCACCAGATGTCTGGTTTCATAATTGATTTCAATTAAAAAATTAATCATCCACACTTTGTCTTATCCATTGAGAACTCCAAAGAGCCCAATTATTGGCTATAAAAAAATTCTCAGAAGAACCAAGAACAAATGAAGTTGGTGAGTGAAATAAAGGATCTGACAAAGCTCAATTAAATCTGCATGCTCTCCAATCAATTCTAGCACAGACTTCAAACCCTGACATCCATCTTCTTTTATGCACTCGAGAATGTGGCCACTGTCGACGTCTGGCCAAAAGGCCACGTCTGCCGTGGACCGATGGGACAGATTATCACCGCCCGTGATGAGCTCCATCAATTGGCAGCCGGTGTCCGTCTATTAGCTACAGGCCAGGCTGTTTTGGCCGTGACGATATGCTCGGGGCTTAATTTCTAAATTATGAGGTCCCGGAAGAAGGCCTGGCGACGGATCCGGCAACTGGGAGGCAAAATCATGGAATATGAATGTAAGTGTGTGTTCAATACCCAGTCATGCACTTCAATTGTAAATAGGATTATTTTGCTAGCAAGAAAAATTCCCTCCTGCTGAGTTAAATAAATAGGCTCTCTGTTTGTGCTAAGGGTCAAACTGACCTCAAATTACATAAAAATTTTGAAATAATATGAATAATCAATAAACATGTTATTATACAATATGAGGAATTTCAAGAAACATTAGCTTACACTAATAATCAAAATTTTAAAATATCATGATTAGAAGATGCTTGGTCGACCCAGAAATAAATAAATAAATTACTGTTACTGCGTAACAGATGGAGGCACCAATGTGGTCACTTGCTCTTAAAATACTCATATAGAAAAAGAGTAATACATTTTCGAATCTGTAAAGACTACGTTTATTTGTATGCACTCACAATAACAACGAAACATTGCGCTTTTGTAAAATAATGAAAGCAGACAGGATGCGCTTTCTACCATATCGGTCTCTGTGAACTTAAACTAAGAATTAACCGAAACTCTGTGAATAATTGCCTTATACAGACATTAAAAAAATATCTATAGAGAGCGTAAAAACAAGTTTGCAAGTTCGCTGACTTCATCTCTTAAGACGAAAACAAAGAAAGCACTATTTTAACAATAAATTATGACAATGTTAATGCAGCCTCCTTACTGTTTTTCCGTGACACATTCATAATCATTACTTCTGCTGGTGTGCTGTGGCAGACTGTATTTTTATTAACATCAACAAAGAATCATAAATACTGTAATACTCCATAATTTATATCAAAGTCTTCAAAATTCAATTAAGGATTAAACTGACCTCAAATAATATATTTCATTTTATAATATTTGAAAAGGTTTCTTTTTTATACTCTACTCTTTTTTATACTGTACTCTACTCTCTTTTTTTTTTTTTTTTTTTTACACTTGACTTTCTGTGTTTCAAAGTGTTACATTTTGATTAATTTAATACACTGAGGGGAGCAATTTTGGTATACACTTTCCAAATCATATGTAATTGTCAAAAACAATGCTAATTTATCACCCTAAATGTGTAAAAGTAACAAAATTTCAAGAAAAAAAAAAAACAAAAAAAAAACAAAACAGTTTATGCAGTGTTTCTGCCCTGCTTTGAGCAATTTTGAGATCTTGCACCAAAGTTTCTTCTGCATCAAAACATATTTACTGCTGAAACTTTGCATAAACATTTATGAAAAGCCACAAAATTTTGATTAAAAAAATAGTTGTTTACATGAGGAATAAGAGTCTTATTTGATACCAACCCAGTGTTTACAAAGCGAACGATCAATGAAAGTCAAACGGCCTTTACCAAAAAAAAAAAAGAGGGTAAAACAACGATGTCGGACAGTTTTTTGCCCTATACCCTACCTTTTTGAACCGAAGTAGACAGACGAAGAACTAACCATGCGCGACTTTTCCAACGTGATTACATAAGGTGTGAAGTCATAGATGTGCATCACTAGTGAACATTTGTGCAAGATGAGCATTTGTGGTTAAAAAGTACATAAATTTTCATTTATTTTAGAAAACGACAGATTGTTTTGCCAGGTAAGACACTTATTCCTCAGCTGGGATTGTGTAGAGCCCTTTGAAGCTGCATTTAAACTGCAAATTGGACCTTCAACCCATTGGCCAGCCACCATTAAAGTCCACTATATGGAGAAAAAATCTTGGAATGTTTTCCTCAAAAAGTTTAATTTCTTTTTGATTGAAAAAAGGACATGAACATCTTGGATGACATTAAGTATTAGTAAATTATCAGGAAATTTTAATTCATGAGTGAACTAATCATTTAAATGCATTAATATACATGTATTGACATGTTCTCATGAAAGTTATACTCGGCACCCCATACATTGCATACCTTGGAATTTTGTGTATGTAAAGTTTTGGTGGTAAATCCAATGCAACAAAAACATGAATTAAACAATCTTACTCACAAACAGATCAATGATACAAACAAAACACATTTCAGACACAAGAATTCAGCAGGGTGTAATCGAACTTGTCTATGAAAACAAACAAAATAAACCTTGGTATGCTTTAAAAAAAAGAAAGCTATGTGTCACACCCCTGTGGACTGTTTCGTTGGTTTTTCCCTCTTGTCTCCTTATTTGGTCTTTCCTGTTCCGTTTCTTATTATTACGTCATTGTTTAATCACTTACACCTGTCCTGTTCTCACTAGCCTGGTTATATAAGTTTGATTCAGTTCTTCGTTTCTTGCCTTAAAGTCATTTAATGTTATTTTTGTTGTGTTTGTGTGTGGTTTCCCTGCTGTTCCTGTTCCCTTGTATGGATTATATTAATAAAGTGCGTGTTCCTGACTTCCTCGTCCCTACTCCTGCTTCCCGCACACGACGCCTGACACTATGGGGGTCGATACAGTGCTTTTAGAATAAGCTTTCAGCTTTGTTAAACAGATATATGTTTGATGCAGCCTGTGAGGAACATGCATCACTCAATAATGATTACAAACAGGTTTTCTAGCGCTATATATAAAACATTTTTACAGAGGCATGTGATGATGTATCCCTTGATACACCAGAAAAGACACTTAAGAGTCATGCACATCTGTCTGAGTGTGTGCACACAGCTCTGCTGTATGGATATCTGCTGCTGATTTCATTACTCCATAAAGTCACTTGCATCTACCCATGCAGTCAATATACTGTAGAGGACAGCTCTGTAATTTGATAATAAAAGACAAAACAAACAGGTGTTTTGTAGCATTGTGTATACGTTGTGATTTCTGCAAGTTTGTTTATGCACTGTAGGGCAATTAATTCTTGTTGTAAATCAATGCTGTTTCCCAACAGAACCTTAGGCATTCCAAACAAACCTTTCTTATGAACAAACAAAACACTTTTACTCCTTCATTGCAACACTTGTATTTACAAACTCCTTCTTTCAGACCTGGAAAATATGTAATTAGCAATAGCAAAGAGCTTACTGTACAATTAAAAGAAAAGAAATAAATAAAGTTATGTATTTTACTTCTGTTGACATGTAAACATTATTTGCCCACAGGCTGGTTGTGGATAAAAGCATGACAGAAAGTCAATGAATGCTGTGAATGGGACTCCTGTAGGCTGTTATTTTCCCAGTGTGAAGGTGTGTAAATGCTGAAATAATTTGACAACCTGACTAAAATGTCACATGCAGTCTCTCCCCTGTACAAATCCCTCCTCAACAGTTCACTGCCACAGGTGAAGTCAAAACATATGAGGCATTTCAAATGAGAAACGAATGAAGTAATTATTGGATCACGGATCACCAAACATTCCTCCTTACAACAGTGTTTTGTACAAATGACAGCGGCGCTGTTTACCAGTCACAGATCTTATGATGTCAGCACATTACCAAAATCAATATGCTCCTGAGGATTAATTCTTATACATTTACAAAGCACACTGAGTGCTCTGGTTGATTTATTTATTATTCAAGGGTATTCATGCGTAAAGTGTGATCCTGTCATGTGTTTCTGGTCAGATAAACACTGATATGTACAGCATCATGTACATATCAAGACTGTTTAGCTTGAGATGGTGGCAAATCCAGCCAATAATTGTATACAGTCATGGCCAAAAATATCAGCACCCTTGCAATTCTTAAATGCAACCCTTCTCTCATAAAATTGTTGTAGTTGCAAATGTTTTAGTACTTACATGTTTCCTTCTTTCTTTTTTTTTTTTGCATTGGAACAACACAAAAAAACAGAGAAGAAAAGTCAAATCTGATACAATTCCTCACAGAACCCAAAAAATGCACTAGACATAATTATTGGCACCCTTAACGTAATATTTGGTAGCACCCCCTTTGGAAAAAAATACCATGAATGAGTTTCTTACAACTCTCTACTGGAATTTTGGACCACTCTTCTTTTGCAAACTGCTCCAGGTCATTCAGATTTGAAGGATACATTCTCCCAACTGTTGTTTTGAGATCTCTCCACAGGTGTTCTATGGGATTCAGATCTGGACTCATTGCTGGCCATTTCAGAATTCTCCAGCGCTTTGTTTGTAACCATTTTTGAGTGCTGTTTGAAGTGTGTTTTGGGTCATTGTCCTGCTGGAAGACCCATGACCTCTGGTGGAGATGCAGCTTTCTGACACTGGCCACTACGTTGCGCCCCAAAATTCTTTGGTAATCATTAGATTTCATGATACCGTTCACACAGTCAAGGCATATCTGTGCCAGAAGCAGCAAAGCAACCCCAAACCTCCACCATGTTTGACTTTTGGGACTGTGTAAACAGTGCCATGATGTCCTTTACCAAAAAGCTCTACTTTTGTCTCATCTATCCACAGTGCATTCCTCCAGAAGGATTGCGGTTTTGTCACATAAGTTTTGGCAAACTCCAGTCTTGCTTTTTTATGCCTTTGTGTCAGCAGTGGTGTCCTCCTGGTGCTCTTACCATAGCGTCCCTTTTCAATGGATAGTGCGAGCTGACACTGTTGTACCCTGTGTTTGCAGATCAGCTTGAATTTGTTTGGAAGTTAATCGGGGTTCTTAATCCACTATTCGAACAATCCTTTGTTGTAATTTTTCATTCATTTTGCTCTTCCATCTACATCCAGGGAGGTTAGTTACAGTGCCATGGGCTGTAAACCTCTTGATGATATTGCACACAGTGGACACAGGGACATTACAATCTCTGGAGATGGACTTGTAGCCTTGAGATTGTCCATGATTTTCCACAATTTTTTTTCTCAAATCCACAGACAACTCTTTACACTTCTTTCTCTTCTCCATGCTCAGTGTGACACACAACACAAAGGTTGAGCCAACTTTTCTCCATTTTAACTGGTTGCAAGTGTTATTACTATATTGCCCACACCTGTTACTTGCCACAGGTGTGTCTAAATACAAATTACAAGAGCATCACATGCTTGAAAAGCAATTATTTCTTACAATTTTAACAAGGTGCCAATAATTTTGTCCAGTCCATTTTTGAGTTCTGTGTGAAATTTTATC
>JAHKKF010496573.1:0-26594 GCA_019740295.1 Labeo calbasu | reverse complement strand
TTTTCTTTCTCTGCCTTTTTTTCCTGCATGTTCTTCTTTTACAATCCATTTATCTTTCTTCATATTTTCTCTGGCATTTAGCCCGGCTCTCTCCCTCTCTCAGTAGTGATTGAGCTGTTATGTAAAGTGTAACAGGAGTTGATAGCTGCTCTATCTTCTTGTTACCAGCGCAGCATATTCCTCTGATGGATTCTGTTCACTTCTTTCACCTAAAGTTGCTTTAAGGCAAGTCAGTTCACTCATCACCTGTTCTTATCGTGCTAGCACAGCTCCTGTCTTCTTGAGTTGGTACTGAAATCTTCCAACCTATTGGCTGTTTCAGTCACAATAACAAATCAGCAATTAAAAATATGCCATAAATATTGATGCCTTAGTTGGAATAAGGCTACAAAATACACATACACATGCTGCTATCAAAAATATATTTGGCTCTTTTAACTGAAATCAAAATTTCCATTCCTACAGGCACCATAGTGAGTGATACATTTTCTCCTGTTCATTTCTCTTCTGTACAGTCTCTGTTTGACCTCATTTACCCTCTCTTGCTATCGTCCTGGTGTACAGTACTAATGATTTTCCCAGAACTGTTGTGTTGCAGTTTGTGTCTATTAGTCTTGCTAAAACACACACACACACACACACACTTGCATACAAACATCATCACACAGTACTACAACAACAGGTGCTGCGGTGAAGTGCTGGGGGAGGGGAGAAGAGTTGGACCCCTGACAGAATAAACCTCATTTTACAGTCAGGAAACTCAGATCAGACCTGCAGCGTGAGAGAAAGGCCACATTTAAATATCAGTTAGCAGCAGAAAGCTCAAAAGGACTATCATAGTTTTTAGTTTTTAATTTATGCAGTAAAAGTCAGTGGGGTCTAATATTGTTTTGAGTTCATTATTTCACTATCCTTAAAAGTCTCTTCTTAATGTCTCTTTATATGGTTTGCTGGAAGATTTTGAAGTGTCGTATCACTCCATCTATGAATCAGCATACCTGAGCCCAACATGAGGAAAACTTTTCCTCAGCATCAACAATGAACAAGGTTGCAGTGGTTTCCTTGAAGTAGGAATGTCTAGATAGGCAGCTGAGAGTGTGTGAGTGCTGTTTATTTTATTTTCATCCCTGGTTAATCGACTGCTAAAGTTACTAAATCCAGCACACCACTGTTCTTTCCTAATGAAGAGACTAAGTGAGGATATTCCTGATTTGGAATGTTTGCCAGCGAGTGTAAGAATACAGCATGTGATGTGGTTCAAAAGGCAAGTGTTTATGTGTTTGGATGAGCCAGATTTGGATTCCTCCTTTAGAGGTCGGTATGAAGGGAAATCATACATGGTTTATACTGGCACTGGAAGTACGAGGTGTGTTGCGAGTGTTGATTTTGGGTATTAAGGAGCCTCAAATGGCCCAGGTTAGTGAGGATACGGGCCCCATCTCTGACGCAAACGCTGAGGAAACACAAATAGTGCTAAATCGAATAAGCGTGGTATTAATATAGAAAATACAGCAGAATATTCCAAAAGAGCCTGTTGTATTGGAGTGGAAAAGCTGATGCTGCTGACAAAAACTGAACAACGTAGCTCTGTGTTTAGAGATAGATTTACAGTAGGCTCATGTTAACACTGTCTTTTATTCATCTGTCTGTGAAGTTATATAACAATATAGAATCCATAAATAGAATGTAGTCTTTGATTTAAATTCCAGATTTTTTCTTGAAAAGCAAGAAAAATGCACTTCTAAACTCTTTCTCTCTTCTTTCTTGTTTGTTTTTCTTTGCATGTGGTGGGCTGTAATTGCTGTCATATCTATAATTCTGTGTTCTTTCCATCTTTTCACTCTCCGCCTTTCGGCTGGTGTTTAGGGACGTTTTTTAAAGCGTTATGACAGGAAGTGCACAGATTAGATCACCTTTTTTCCTTATCTTCGTGAGTGCCAGTGTGTGTTTTACAGCAGAGATTTCGCCCATACTCTTTCTGTAACTCTAGACATGCAGGTCATGAGATAAAAGTTTCCCTTATCCCCCCCCTCCCAGCATCCCTTGTTCCTGTTCAGGCCTCTCTTTGTCACTCACTCAATAAGAACGCTTGCTCCCCACACCCCTCTTTCTTTTCGGATCGCCCCACCAGTCGCCTGCCTGCCATCGGACCCCCGCTCTTTCCGCGGCTCTCGGTTTCGCTTTATCCGCAGCGTTTTGTCGTCAGATTTAGCCACTGACAGATGTGCGGCAAAACTGCCTGTCCCTTGGCTACGTGTCCAGTTCCCTTTGTTCCCATGCTAATTACCCATGATGCACCTCTCCCGATGCCCGTTCTTTCTCTCACCCTTTCTTTATCGACCTTTCTTGCGGGGAAATCCCAATGCCAATTATCCAGACCCCGGACAATAGTCCTCACAGAGCGCAGGGCGAGTCAGAGGGGGTTGGGGTTGCTGGAGCCGGGGCTGGATCAGATGTCACACCATTAGTGCGCTGCGCTGGGATTTCGCAGGGCTTTCATTGCGGCGTAAAGCACAGTAGTTTATAAATAGAGCTTGGAAGGGCCTCCTGAGAAACTTGGGGCTTTTTATAAAGCGCATTCGAGTATGTGGGCGAACGCATGTGTGAAGTTCGGACTTGAAACCGAGATGCAAAAGCAATGATTGAATCTGAATGGAAATATTGGGGCGGGGAAGCAAAGGATGGTGCGGGGACTCTTTTTTTTCTTATTATGACCCTTTGCTGAACCCCTTACCCAACCCCCCGACCAGTTCTCAAGCCCCTCAGAGTCTGTCTCACCCTTCATCCTCAGTCGCAGAACATTCTTGCACGCCACGGGCTGTTTTAGACTTGGCTCTGTAAATATAACCAAGCGCAAGAATGTCCAAGAGGAGGGAGAGGTGGGCAGCAGACAGAGGGAAAGAGGTATAACCGGGTGGACAGAGCCACCGAAATGGGCTGTCTCTCACTCCCTACCTACATTTTGAAATTTCTCTATAGGTTTGTGGGAGTTGCCAAGTGTTGCATCATTTGTTCCATAATGTTAAACCAATTGCACTTGCACGGTAGACTGACTTTTTATTTGCACTCTGTGAGTCATGCACTGAATTTAGTGATTGTGTTCGAAGCCAGAAAAATACTCAATGGAAGCACACCAATGCATACTTGACTGCTTGGCCAACCCATTGCAAATGCGCCATTGTGCGCACTTACACTGTGGTGGTTCGATCGCTTTCTACGTCATTCCTGATGGAGCAAGTGGAGCACCATTCCTTACCGCACTACAAAACCTCTTTAGCAACCTATAAAACCAGCTTCTACCAAACTGAGCACATATTTCCCTGCTAAAAAGACCAATCAAGGGGATGTTCAAATAGAACGCATTTAAAATGTGAGATGTGGCCAGTGGAATGGGAAAAAGTCTTGAGACTTTTTTCCAAAGTTGAACTTCCTTGAACTTGAGACGCGACAGCAGTGGTCAGAATTATCCATCTAGCACAGTAGTTTCCAACCACGTTCCTGGACCAGTCCCCCCAACTCTTTAATCAAACTCACCTGATACCGCTCATCAGCTCATTAGTACAGTTTCCAAGACCAGACAAAGGAGACATACAGAAGTGTAGAGCTGCGGGGACCAGGAACGTCATTGGGAACCACTGCCTTAGACCAGCATTGATTTCCAATGAGCAAAACAGGTCTAATCATACCTACAGCCAAGCATTAGCACAACAGTGAGAAGAAATAGAACCCTAAGCGTTAAAATTAGCACGACAAAAGACATGAGTCGACCCCTGTGTAGGCTGGGTGGTTATTTTGAGTTGTGTGTGCTGCAGTGGGGCGTTAACTGTGGAACATGTAACTGTTTTGGGCGTATTGCCCACGAATTGTTCGACAAATTTTTCCACTGTTGCCTATGACCATTTGGCAGAGTTTGGAGCTAACTGAGCATGTAGTGCCCTAGTAGTTATAAGTCTACGCTGTCTTCCTGTATGTTACACCAATACACTGAAAAACTATTCTAACCTGGCCTTTTCTCTTCTTCCAGGTGGCGAAGGTAGAGTTCGCATCGCGTAAGAAAGCGAAATTGAAGGAGGTGCTCGTCCGGTTAGAGGATCATTTGGAATGCGTGTGCACGTCACAGCATCACGTGATCGAGCACGCGGAAGCAGACACAGGTATATATGTCACGCACTTGCACACATACACACCGAATGTTTGGCTTGATCTTGAATGATTATTTGGCTATGGATTGTGCACTGAGCGGCCTGTGGCATTGTGCTGTCACCGCAGGCAAACACACCTGTCGGTCAGTCTGCTATTGCCAAACATCAATGCTTGTGTGAGCTTGCGTTTTACTGTGCTGGGCAATGATGCAATTGAATGGATAAGAAAGACCACAGGTGTGTGCGAATGCTGAAGCTCGTAGAAGTGTGTCTGAAGGTTCTTCAGGTTCAACAGGTTTCTGCTCTCGTGTGCGAAAAACCTTGTGCCGAGATAAAAGGGTTGGAATCTCATGAGCCTCAAATATTTATGAAGTGCAATTACAGTCTGTTTTACACCTCCCCGAGGCCATAAATTCTTTCTTTTTATTCCTTCTTGCTTTCTTCTTTCTTTCTTGCTTTCCTTTTTTCTCCTCAACCTCATTCTGCCCATCATCTGCTTGCACCTTTCCCCAAACTTGTGTTTCCAGGCCCACGCACAGTTAAAAATGGTAAAAAACGGAAACACAGAAAGCAAGCAGTGGCAGCACAGATCAACAAGGATATACAATAAAAAAGAAACATTTCCTAACACTCAGCGGACCAAAATATCCTGCAGGTAGGACAGCTGTGGACAGAACTGCTGCCACTTCGCAACCAATCTTTGGCATGATCCAATCAGGAGAAAGAGTGAGACGTTCAATCAGAGTCACGCAACACTGAACGAGAGAGACGTTTGCACTGTGCTGTGTTTCGCTTTGCTGCATGGGTCACGGGATTGTCTGTTTGATGCAACTTATTTTATGGAATCAAACTGTGTTCATCATTTATATAATTTAGCTCTGTTCCAAAACCAAGTGAGCTGCCTTGCAGTCTACAGCAGGGCTGGGCCACTTTGGTCCTGAAGGGCCACCGTCCAGAGTTTAGTTCCAACTCCAATCAAACACACCTACCTGTAGCTTGTTCAGGTGTGTTTGATCAGGGTTGGAGCTAAACTCTGCAAGACAGAGTTAACCAGCCCTGGTCTACAGCCTACCTAGGCAGCTACCTTTTAAGGCAGAGGTAGGCAGCTTCGCTTATGGAGGGCAGCTGTCCTGCAGAGTTTAGCTCAGGGATGGGCAACTTTAGTCTTGGAGGGCCACTATCCTGCAGAGTTTAGCTCCAACCCTAATCATACAGGCCTGCCTGTAGCTTTCCAGTGATCTTGAAGATTGATTAGCTTGTTCAGGTGTGTTTGATTAGGGTTGAACCTAAACTCTGCGGGACAGTTGCCCTCCAGGACTGAAGTTATCCAGCCCTGGTGTACAGCCTTCCTAGTCAGCTACCTTCTAAGGCTGGGTTTTTCAACTGAGGCCCTCGAGGTCCACTTTCCTGGAGATTTTAGCTCCAACTCTAATCAAACACTTCAGGAAAAAGGTCTTCAGCATCACTACAAAGTAACAGGCAGGTGAGTTGGAGGGCCACTGTCCTGCAGAGTTTAACTCCAACTGGCTCCAATACACTAGCCTGGAAGTTTCTAGTGAGTCTGAAGACATTGATTAGCTCGTTCAGGTCTGTTTGATTAGGGTTGGAGCTAAACTCTGCAGGACAGTGGCCCTCCAGGACCGAAGTTACCCAGCCCTGGTCTACAGCCTACCTAGGTATCTCCCTTCTAAGACTGGGTTTTTCAACTCTGGCCCTCGAGGTCCACTTGCCTGAAGAGTTTAGCTCCAACCCTAATCAAACACTCCTAAACAAGGTCTTTAGAATCACTAGATTGTTACCGGCAGGTGAGTTTGATCAAGGTTGCAGATAAACGCCGCAGGAAAGTGGACCTGGAGGGCCAGAGCTGAGAACCCCTGTTCTAAAGCATATGTATAAAGCTCCAAACCTGAAAGGCCACTGTCCTGCAGAGTTTAACTTCAGTGAGCTCCAGTACACTTGCCTGGAAGCTTCTAGTGAATCTGAAGACATTGATTAGCTCGTTCAGGTCTGTTTGATTATGGTTGGAGCTAAACTCTGAAGTTACCCTGGCCCTGGTCTACAGCCTACCTAGGCATCTCCTTTCTAAGGGGTGGGTTTCTCAGCTCTGGCCCTCGAGGTCCACTTTCCTGGAGAGTTTAGCTCCAACCCTAATCAAACACTCATGAACAAGGTCTTTAGAATTGCTTGAAAGTTACAGGCAGGTGAGTTTGATCAAGATTGCAGCTAAAGTCTGCAGGAAAGTGGACCTCAAAGGCCAGAGTTGAGAACCCCTGTTCTAAGGCATATGCATCAAGCTCCGGTGCTGAAGGGCCACTGTCCTGCAGAGTTTTACTCCGGTCGGCTCCAGTAGACTTGCCTGGAAGTTTCTAGTGAGTCTAAAGATCGCAATTAGCTAGTTCAGATGTGTTTAATTAGGGTTGGAGCTAAACTGAAGTTGACAACCCTGTTCTAAGGTGGCATTAAACTAAAATGGAAGTTGACTGGTTTGGAAAGCTTTCCATAAGCAACAACTCTTCAACCCACTTAGAGAAGTTTTGTTAGATATCTTAAAATGCTTGGCAGCTCAAAAGGTTTTGGAACAGAGCTTGTGTGTTTGTCATAATTTTGAGTGTTTGTGTATGAAAAGGTGTGGATTGATGGTTTGGTGAACTTGATCACAAAGATTGCACCTTTCACATTGTTCTTTCCTTCTTAAATGTGCACAGACTGTCCAATAATACACATTAAAATCACTGTGTGGTGGATATGTGACGCTCAAACACAAACCGCATGTCTTACTAAAGGAAAAGTCACAATCAGATCACTTCGAAACTCCACCAGATTGCACAAAAACGTGACTGGTTATTAACAGCTGTTTCGTTTTCTTTCTCTCCCTCCAGTGGACATGAGGTGAAACCACATCATGCGAGGGATTGAAGGACAACAGTGGCTACGTAATGCTCCAGCAACACTGGGACTTTGACCTCTGACCCTACTGACCCCATTGCTGTTCAAAAAAAGATACTGTATCCAGAGGAACATTATACACAAACACAACACCAAAGGTGCTTTCTACGTACTCTGTCAAACACTGAAGACAAACAAGATTGGTATTCAGTTGATTATTAAGTGGTCAAACACTGGGCGGAAACGAAACTGAAAAGGACGATGTTTGTGTCGATTCTCTGTTGTTTATGTATACGACTCTCGTAAAGGTCAAGGATGAGGAGAAAGTCTTTTGGAGAACACTAAGTTTGTAGAGACCATGAACTTCACATTGAGTTTGGATCCGCTCAAGCAGGATGCCTGTGAAGGATGGACTAAGCAATGGACTCAAAAAGAGGATGAACATATTAAAGGACGTGCAGTCATATAACCTTGCTAAAATGGAAGACACAATTTTCTCTTGTTCTCTGCCTTACTCCTCTTGGGTCCAGAACATTTAAGCTGCAATTTCCAATGTGCCTCTAGAAAGTTTTGTCCTTCCGAAGAGTTCAGCTGCCTGTCCGTGAACAAAGACTTGCAGTCAATATGCCAGAATAAAGTATTTATGTATGCGATCTCTCTCTTTCTCACACTCTCTGTTGTAAGAAGAGCTCATCTTCATTGATCTGGAAGTATTATCAGTAACGTTTCAGTTCATTCTTGCTTATATTTTACAGCTTATCTCAAAACTAGGTTTTTGTCCTGGAAATATGTGTCATAGGAAGACATGTAAGAGACAGTTGTGGAAAGATGCTTTATTTTTGTTAAAAATATATTTATAATGCTATGTAGAATCAAGCAGGAAGTATGTTTATGTATTGTGTTTTCTGTTCTTGTGGTGTAATGGTTGTATGATGGGATAAGATGACCCATTGAGAGTAAACGCTATACAGTATCAAAAGGTTGGCCATCACACAAGCATCATAAGTCATGAGATGTTGGTTCATAATTTGCTTCTTTACTCACCGTAACATAATATTTAATGCTAACTTACAAAGAGAGACAAAGATCATTCAAATAGTCAATAAACACTTACTTTAGGTATGAAGCTTTGTAATAAATAAAGATATCAAAACAAATGAAGAGTACATTTTTATCATGTTCACAATCAGAAGACGTCAGAAATGTTAGATTCTGTTTGTTTGATTTCTAAAGGATACGCACGCTTGCCTTCAGGCCTTGAATTTTAAAAGTTTAAAAGTCTTCTACTGCACTGTTTAAGACCCAAGACACAGTTTTTGTTTTGATGTCAAACATGGAGAAATCTTTTAATATCTTGAATGTGGGTTTCTTGCATATTGTAAATTGCATGTAAACAAACTCAAAGTTTCTAGGGCGGCAAAATGTTAGATGGTGTTTAACGGGACCTTCTGCGCAATCAGCAGTCTAAACGATGAGTTTGTGCATTGAAATCTCTGAGGGCTGTATTTATGACATTTACAGTCTGTTGCAAAAGTGCTCAAGCAAGAGCTTTCATGTCTTTCCAGGCCGGTTGTTGACTCTGGCTCGAGCTGTGTCTTGCTGCAGGGACTCCACTGGTTCTTGTCATTTTTGACACATGCCAGACAGATGGAGCGGTCCTGGCATTGGCTCCCCAACAGAATTCGGCACTTTGTCACACTCCTGACCCCCGAGTGGCGTGTCTGGCCATCTAAAGTGCACCTGGAAGTCTGAATCACGGTGAATCACAGCCACAAACTGTGGAGACGTTTGAGGGGGTGGAGCTTTGACTCGTTTTATTCTTTGTGCCTTAATGTTTGTTTTGTATTTATAACTGTGAGTCATGCAGCAGTATGTCTGGTACAACCCATATTCACTTTCTACAACATCATGGGTATTTGACTAAAATATATACAGTTGGGCACTTTGTGGTTTCAATTACAACACGATTAACCAAATTCGTGGGGCTGGTTGTATATTTGTTTGTCTAGTGGCGTGTGACCTGATTTAGCTCTGTAGCTCCTGCGGCTTTGTTATTGTTCCGTGGCACTCTTCACTTTGGCAGCTGGGTGATTTAGATTGTTATGTTCAGGTGTTGGAACCTGCAAGTCTGTTCAGTGTTTCTGTACTAAACTGCAGGTTTCGCCGATGCAATTCACTTCTGTCAGTTCCGTAAATTGTGGGATTCTCTGGTCACACGCACATTCTCCTGTTGTCCCAATAGGAAGTCGTAGTCTTTTTCCATCTCTCTTTTTTTTTAAAAGCACATTCCTACATGACATGTCTTGCATGTCTGGAGTTGTACAATAACAGGACGTACGATCATGGGCAGTTATGCGTGAAATACAGAAACTTTATAGTAAGAAAGTGTAAGATGAAGCATGAAAATATTTCCGGAGTCATATTAGCTGTATAAAATAACAATAATTCCCTGCCGAGTATAGATTTCCAATTTCCAACACAAGGTTTATGAGCCTCTAGGGGTGTATGATGGAACTACAGGTGGACTGTGATTGAAATGCCAAATTAAACTTAACATCAGTTGTTAAGTCTGTTATTATTAACTACAAAATAATTATTTTATTAGCAGGTTAGAGCATACCTAAAACTCAGGGGATACTTCAAGTTAGAGGTCTTTTCAGGTCCTAAAATCTGTACCCGACCCCAATCGACCAGAATCACTTCTTACCCGAACCCAAGACAGACCCGACCCATAGCATTTAGGCTATTTTCAAACTCGACTGGACGTGACTGTAAACAGCATTGACGTGTGCACAGCCTGCAGCTCCGCAGTCATTCAGGAAAAATCCTGGTTTCCTGCTGATTGATTTGGCTGTTGCTCCACTACTTTCATTTATTTATTTACTTATGTTTTTGCCTGCCTGATACCTGTTATTTCTGAGTTCGGCTTTAAAATGTGACCAGTGGATTTGAAAAATAAATGTGATTGTTTGATAAAAATTAAATCGATAGCCTAATAAATCCTAGATTCGGTAGTATTGTCTGCAACGTTATTTACTTCATCTCTGGTGATGGGCTTCTACAAACTAAAAAGTAAAACCCTGCAGCGTAATGAAGTGAATGGATTTTCCTGATGAATCTCCTGTCTATAAGATGAATTTGTGTTACTTTCTATGTGCGTTTGGCTAAAATTGACTTAACACAAACGCTCAAGTAGGCTATGCATCCGGGATGGTTTAAAAGAATTTGGCTCTTATCGGGTCCATTCAGAAAAAGGACATTTATTTTAATTACCCAAGACCTGTGGCTAATACTAAACTAATACAAAACAAAACAATACAGAACCCACTTGGGTTTTCGCTTGGACCTTAGGTTTTCAGAAACATGTGGACCCGTGAAGACCTCTACTTCAAGTAAATAATTAGGGTAGTAGTAGGGCTGCCCCCTAATAGTCGACTAACCATTAGTCGAAGAGAAGAGGTTTGGCCAACCAAAATTTTATTAGTCACATAGTCGCAGAAAAAAAAATCACAGGAAGTCACGCAGTCCGTGACGGACAGATCATTAACAGCTGGTCTATGTGGTAATGTAGTACATCGGACAGGATATCCAAATACGAACTATCATTCATCAACCTCAAATATAGCTTTTCATCTGAAATATGTAAGTAGTAGCAACTTTACTTTACTATGGCCCCTCAATCTAATGTTAACCTAATAAAATGTGCACTATTGAAGTGTCTGTGTGGAGTGTGGAAGCTGAATAGTAGCATGCTCACCGCATGATAGATGGAGGCACTGGTGTGCTCACTTACTCTTAAAATACTCTCCATTTTTGGTCATACAGATAAAAGCAATACATCTTTTGAATCTGCAAATACTCTACGTTTATTTGTGTGCACTCACAATAACAATGAAACGTTGTGCTTTTGTAAAATAATTAAAGCAAACAAAATGTGCTTTCTGCCGTCTCTGTGAACTTGAATGCAAAACTGCTATAGAGACATATCTGTAGAGAGTGAAATGTCTACCTTCAAATGAACAAATGGAAAACAGTGTCACCGACTTCATCTCTTAAGATGAAAACAAAGAAAGCACTAGTTTATCGATAAAATATTAAAATGTTAATGCAGCCTCTTTGTGTTTTTTCTCTAAAACATTCATAATTATTATATCTACCGGTGCGCTGTGGCAAGCTTTATGCATGTGCTTGAGTGCTTAGTAGGCTATATAGGCAATTAAAGGCTCATTATTATGATTTATGTGGTTAATTAATAAACGTGCGACTAATAGTGGACTAATGCTTGAAATGAATGACTAGGAGTCGACCAGAAAAATCTTTAGTCGAGGGCAGCCCTAGACAGGCTTTCAGCTAAGAAAAAAACCCTTACACTCTATAGGACAACAAGTCTAATTGTTCTATGTTGAATCCATTTTTCTCCTTACTCTATCCCTTCCACTCCTGTGGCATTAGGTTACCCGAGGCCAACAACCAGTAATCCTTTAATTTGTTGGAACCTGGGTAAGATTTGTTAGTGGAGTCCATTGTATTTAGAAAATTGTATAGGAATTACGTACCACGGTAGAGAGCCCAGATGTAAAAGTAGTATCTAGATGGCATTAAAGAAAGCATTCTGTAAGACAAAAAGCCTCTCAATTATGTCCAATTTGCTGTGGAAATGTGCCACTAATTCACTGTCTGGCACATCCCTTTGTAGGGACAAAGTCGTCTCACTGTCCCTTAGAGTAAGTGTTATGTAGGAGAGTTTAAACTAGGTCATTTCAAGCTGTCCAAGCTGTCTGAACAGGTATTTTAGCCCAGAATTCTATATGTTAATTGTGGAAACTGACACTTCAGAGACCGCCATGCTGTATCTGACCTGGTAACCTGGCCAAATGACATTTTAAGAAACTTGTTCCTACAAACCATAATTGCGAGGTGGGGAATTGGGCAGTGCTCACCGTGAAGGATGCATTGAAAGAGTGTAGACACTGTATGGACGAAGCTCAAAACCCCTTCCTGCTGCTGACAGATCATGGGAACCCTGAGTATATAAAGGTTGCCAAGAGGTAAAATCCCACAAAAACGAGCAAGCGATGCTATTTTGTACCAAACAGTACAAAGGCACAGGTATTTTCCAGGCAATTTGAGGGACAGACGAGGAAAACTGTTTCAAAACGGTTATTATTTTTGCAATTCTGTTTGGTGCTGCTAGTGGCACGGAAATTACACACTTGAAGGTGAAGTGTGTAATTTCCGCTGTGATTCTATGGTGATGTTGTGTAAATCCTCCCACATCCATTGCATCTTTCATTCTGCTGATACACATTTTTTTTCTCTCCCTGCGGTTGGCTTTGGCCTGTACTAGACAGGAACAGTGGACACTGGACAGTGGACATGAGACTCTGGTCAAGACATCCCGGCTCCAGCGCCTCTGCACAGTCTGTATGAAACCTGGAATGTGAATATGAGTGCATGTAAATGTGAGAGGACACACACAGAGGTATCATTTCCCCAAGACCTCACACAGTGACAACAACTATTTATTGCCAATAACCTCTCTGGTGCCTCAGAGTATGCTGAATAATGAAGTGGTGAAGGTATTACCTTTATAAAAAGATGATCA
Source organism: Labeo calbasu (assembly GCA_019740295.1). Taxonomy (NCBI): domain Eukaryota; kingdom Metazoa; phylum Chordata; class Actinopteri; order Cypriniformes; family Cyprinidae; genus Labeo; species Labeo calbasu. The sequence continues at coordinate 13,961 of JAHKKF010496573.1, read as the reverse complement.
ATCAATGATCAGCCTCCTAAGTTTGGTAATCATCACTTCCTCTTACAGTTAAAATCTGTAGACGTGTACATGTAAATCAGGAGCTTGTACAGTGGCTGCAAAAAGTATTTGGACACTCTTGGACACGAACTAGAAAGTCAAGCTTAAAAATGTCTTAGTTTAACTGCACTAGACACACATTTTCAAACCAAGTGGCAAGTGCAAACATAATGATGCACATGCTTTATGTTTTGAGTCACTTTTTCAAACATTTATAACCAAATGTGACCCTGGACCACAAAACCAGTCACAAGGGTCAATTTTTTACTGAATAAATAAGCTTTCCATTGATTTGTTAGGATAGGACAATATTTGGATACCTGTATAATGATTTCTTCTTAGTTTGAAACCAACAAATGTCATTTTGTGAAAAGTTTTCACTAAAGAAGTGTTTGTGTGACATATATATATATATATATATATATATATATATATATTTTTTTTTAAAAGGGCCTTGTTTCGATATTTTGTTATGTAACGCAAAGACATTTATACATTTTTAATTGCATCTTTGGTGTCCAAAAACTTTTTAGTGCCACTTTATCCATGGACATACAAAACAAAGATGCATGATGACTATTTATAGAGCCTGTAATGTAACATAATGACACATTGCATTCACTTCTGAGAATTCCTGTTAACAGAGACATAAAAAAAATACAAGACAGAGACACACAGAAGATGGAAATATGTGGCGGTGTCTTGGATTGCACACTGTCTCTCAGGATTTGCGTCAGTGGCCAGTTTCATCCGTTTTGGAGCCGTGTGGTATCTGGAGGCTTAACTCAGACCTAGGGCTCATCCTGTGCTCTCTTTCACCACAAGTGCCTTCTTTAGCATCTGTAAATATTAGCTCAAGGCTATTTTAGAAATAAAATAATTTTCTGAAAGGCAGCCACCACCAGTGATAAGGAATCCATTTAAATGAAGCGTCTGGCATTGGGGGATATTTATTATTTGCCCAGCAAACGAAACTGACTTGGTTAAAGCATTCCTGTGGATATCCAAATTCAGAATGGACATGAGGTCCTTCAGAAGTTAAAGGTGAAGTGTGCAATTTCTGCACCGCTGGACACCCCAATCTGAAATGCAAAATAAAGGTATTTGTTTTTTATACTTTTACATGTGTGCTAAAGTAGTAGCAATCCAGCAGGCACCAGATGTCAATATAATGTCAGTTTGACATTGGACCCCAACGTTAGACAGACGTTGAATGAAAGTCGAGTTGACATCAGTATGTGATGTGAATTTGACGTTGACTTGTTGGATTTTGTTGGATTGTTGTTGGATTTGGATTTTGGTTACACAACCTAAAAACAACAAAATATCAACGTCAGTTGACGTTGAACTGACATTGAATTTTGGTCACCCGACACTGCAACCAAAATATAACCAAATATTAACATCTTATGATGTTGTGTGCCTGCTTGGAATATCTGTAGTAGCATCTTATCCTTGCTAATGTCTAAAAACTGGACTTGTGCAAATTGTTGACTGATGAGTTTGTTCTATGCGTGACTAGACCATTTACTCATGCTAGATTCTATCTTCTTGTTCCCAAAGATTCATTTCCAGAGCATGACTTTGATTCCCAGAGGAGACGCTGAGCTGGCAGTAAATATCCAACACTTTATGAGTTAAGATTGTTCAGCGAGGTGGAATTTTCAAATATAGGTTTCTAGACAAAACTGCCTTTTGGTTCTCTTGTTTTTTTAACTTGGTGACTCATTGTCAACTATGTAAGTTGCTTTGCGTGTAGTTTTCTGTCCATGACTCAGTGCTGTCTCAAAAAAATAGAGATTTAGATTACGTTGAGACAGGAGATGCACCGACGCATCTTTCCCTTAATTTTTCCAGAATTTTGTATTTAAGACCTCTTAAACACAGCCAGATGATCAGATCATCACAGACGTCCACTTAAGAAATTTTCAGATTGATGGAGGAATCTTCAAGGGTTCCTCAGCAGGTCTCTGTAGATACAGACATCAATGTTAGTCACATAATATACGTTCTGAATGTAAGCTCTGAGCTGATGTTTAAAATCATCCACCAGTATGTCTAAATACACCAACACCCAGACATATCACTCTCGCAAGTGCTCCGCCAGTCGTAAAAACCCACGCCAAACTTGGATTAGCTTGGGTGAAACTGGATGACCCCTTATGGTGTTTGTTTCCCCTTCCTCACTGGTGCTTCCCAACAAGCTGGGTGACCCTTCCTGGAATGTGCCCCCCGAGTTATGTCATAAATTATTTTGACAGAAAGCATAGGATGATTCCTATTTAGGTCTCGTCACGTGTTGTTGGAAGCCTTTGTTTCTTCTCAGCTCTACATGGCACCACTTGACCACAAAGATGTGACCTTCTCTGAACAACGGCCAGTTCACCACTGAAAAAAAAAAATTCAAGGAAATCAGTGTTATGCAATTAAAAATACAGTATAAAAATACAGTATATTTGGGGAATAAGCATGTAAACAGGTCACAAAGAGGCTGCTATGCGGGCAGGTCACTGTGGGTACCTGGGAGTGGAGCTTTCTCAGGAAACGGTGAGTCAGGCCATTCTGAATGTGTCAACAATCGTCTGTCCGCTTTCTGGACTCAAAGAGCGTGTTGTTCCCTCAGGTGGAGACTGAGGGTCATCCGGGTGTCCCCGGCTCATGGAAAGGTTTAGTCAGCTGGTTTTGAGAGGTTGTTTGAATGAGCCTGAGTTTTGAGTGTATATAGGCTTTGGAAAATAAAACTAATGTAATGGTAAGAGTGGAGCCCAGTTTATTAAACCAGTTTTGTGGTGATACACCTTTGCAAAATGCAGCTTTTATTCTCCCTCATGTAGCATTGCCTGGAAAACACTTTATGTGTCATATGCAGTATTTAGAATTACAAACAGATGTTATCTGTTTTTACACCTATATTAAAAGTCCTAAGAAAAACTCTCAAGAGTTAGGTTACAGTTGCAATTTCTAGATGCAAAATAAGTGTATTTGTTTTGTCTTTTATACTTATATGTGTGCTAAAGTAGTAGCAGCTCAGCAGGCACTGGTCGTCAATCAGTTGATGTCGGTATTGGATGTTGAAATGACATTGAATTTTGGTCACCCAATATTGCAATCAAAATATAACCAAATATCAACGTCTTACGACGTTGTGTGCCTGGGAATATCTGTAATAGTATCGTTTCCTTGTCTTGTTCCTCATGTCTAAAAACTGGACTTTTGTCTCTCTCAAGAAAAACTCTCAAGAGTTAGGTTAAAGTTTCAGAAATGGGACAAAGCCTATAGAGTGTTTTTACGATGCGTCATCAATCGGCCATATTGGCGACACTTAATGTAAACAATGACACCAAACTGAACGAAACTTGCACATTTTGCTGATTATTGCTGCCGAAAATGGTCAATTATTGTCATGTTTTGGGCTGTACTAATTGGTCGGACTGGAAAAAACATTTGGAGTACTATAGACTGCCAAAAATTATGATAAATCAAGGAGAGGCGTGCAAAAAACTGTCTGAGAAACAAACGGCGTTAATGGTTGGCCAAACTGAACTAGGATTTCCAGGGCAAGAATCCAGACAACATTCATGTTTGTTCTTATTATTTCCGGTCAAGTAGGTGATATATATGGCTAATATCTTAATTAATACTGCTCGTATGTATCTTTACCACCTATTAATTTTAGTTTGTCAAAATACTGCGCCCTTTCCTGCTTACCAAGTCATTCTCTATACAATTTTGCAGCTTCCACCATGTTTTTTTATGTGGTTTAAACAGCAGAAATGAGCAGAATAACATATTCATCTGTACATTTACGGAGCCATATCAGCGATACACAGATGTAAACAACAGCATGGACTGTTGTTTACATCTGTGTATCACTGATATGGCTACGCATCCGGGTAACTGGCCAAATCATGATGTAAGTGCAAACCCTTTCTATGATAGAAGAAATTGACATTTAAGCATTTCCCCCCCAGATGACACTTAATTATACTGTGTATTCCAAAATTTTGTCAGCTTAGTTGGTCATGAATTTACAGCACATTGAACTTGCACATTGAAGAGAGCACCATATGACATTAATCTGAAATCACATGTTCAGAACCAAATTTTTAAACGGATGTGGATGCACTAAAGAAGGAAAGGTGTGGTAGTTGTTCCTGATTAAAATGTTGGAGTCAAAGAAGAAGTTTGATCCAACAGTATCAGAAATAAAGGAAAGAGGAAATATGCGATTCAGACAAGTCCAGAAAGACAGGTCAACAAAGCCAGGAACAGGAAGGAACTAAAGCACTATTAAAATTATATTGGTTTTTCCCCAATGAAATTAGGGTTACAATTATTAACATAGGACATCTGCAATTTGATTTAGGCTCACCTTTTCATTTGGATGTGACTGCAATCTACTACGCTGGGTTATTTTTTAACTCAAATGCTGGGTTCAGCTTATTGGGTCATTTTATTGGGATATTTTTATTATTTATTTATTTTTACCCAGGTGCTGGGTAGTTTTTGTGTAACTAAGCTGCTGGGTCATTGTTAATGGATTATAAAATATTGGGTTATTTTTTCTACTCAACCGCTGGATTGAGCCTATCTCCAACGAAACAACCCAGTTGCTGAATTACGGTCAGAGCGTGGGCTTTTTGTGTCCTCTACAGGAGAGAGCAGTTCCCAGCATGCTGATTTTGTGCACTTCTTTAAGGAAAATAAAGGTTTGTATACATTTTATTTAATTTATTAAGTCTTTACTGTGCTGTAAATTATATTATTTTACGCAACGCAACATACAAGGATGAGAAGCCAGTCAGCTGCATAAGCAGTGGTCGTTTGGCATGATGCAAATGCCTTTTGCATTGCATAACATAAACTGATTTTATTCGTTATAATACTGAATTTAATTTAGTTTGTTAAAATTATGTTTTCGAATCTCAGTGCTGTTTGTTTATAGGCAGGTTATGGAATTAGTCATGGCATCTTTCAGCTATTAGTCAAACGCAAGGCGGCGGTCTGACTTTCATTCCCCTGGCAAACAGCAGCCATCACCGGCTCAGAATTTGGCGACACCCTGGCATGAAAATTAGCACTATTTCAGTGAAAGTGATTACAGAGAACAGTTGACTACACTTAAATTAAAATACTACTTTTAAATGTTAATTTTTTTATTTCTAAAATGCTTGTTACACAAGTTTAAATATATGTAATATTTTAAACTTTGCTGTATTTATCCAAATAAATTCAATTTGTCTGCTGTTGTCTGCTAATTGCTGTTGCCTCTATAATTCTGCGTGTGATTTTTAATTTCCAGCCCATTTTAAGCTAAAAATATAATAATTTTTAAACAATAGCTTACTTAAAACAAACCAGCATGTTGGGTAAAAACCCTTAACCCAACCAGCTGGGTCAAAATAACCCAGCATGTGTTCTGTCCAATATTTACCCAGTGTTGGATTACTAAATAACCCATGGTTTTATTATAGTAAAACTGTAGTAACCATGTTTTTTGGCATATTGACAACCATTTGTATAACCACAGTTTTACTACAAATGTTAAACTATGGTTAGTGTAGCAAATCCATGGCTAATTCTCTTATGGGTTGTTTTTAACCCTGGATTTAGAGTGTGAAATCTCTTCTATTCTTTGGATGTGGATCTTAATTGTTAAGATTGTGTAAATAATGCTTAATTATTTACACAATCTTATCAATTAATTACGGTGATGATCATACAGTAGCCGTTGCGAGCGGTAAATAATATTGCAACAGAGGAGAAAATAAATCGGAAAACTAAGTTAGTGAACTTGGATACTTACATTTTCGTTGAAATCACAAGAAAGAAACGGGCACAGAGAAGAAACTCACTAAACCGCCATAAAATATGTGTTTTTGACCAGACAAAATCGAAAAAATATGATTTACCTCAGACTCAGAGCCCGCGCAGAAGGTGCGAGTTCCTTCATCGGCCAGTGAGTGGCAGTAACGCACTGATGTGCTGCTGATCTTCGTAGCGTAGAAGAAGACTAACAGGAGAAACACACCACGAGTTTACAGTCAACGGGGGAAAAGCTATTTATTTAAAAGTACATAATGAAAACAGAAAAACAACTCAAACAGCAGAAGAATGAGACGCAGTTCAGGTAAATTAGACGCTTAAGGCTTCTTCAATTACGGTGTTTCGGAGAGATTTGTGGCTATGTCTGAAAATCATGTCAAGTGGTAAACATTAATAAATAGAAGACAATTAACAAGCAGAATCTAAAATTATTCATTTTAACCATATACGTCATATGGATTGACAGAAAATGGCGAAGGCATTACAGAGCTTAATTTATTTCTGCTATGCCTAGAGATGTTATGTTTAGTAACCTGCTTCCTATAGAATTTGTACTTTCTTATTACACAGCCTAAACTTAACTTGAAAATATATGAATATCCACTATGTGTTTTGAAAACCAGAAAATGCCACATTCATAGACTTAACAGACACCTTCATAGACCTAAATGTTTTTTTGTTGTTTTGGTTGTGTTGCTCTTTTATATGTGACCCAAGACCACAAAACCAGTCATAAGGGTCAATCTGTTAAAATTATACTGAAAGATGAATAAATAAGCTTTCTGTTGATGTATGGTTTGTTAGGATAGGACAATATTTGGCCGAGACACAACTATTTAAAAATCTGGAATCTGAGGTTAAAAAAAAATTGAGAGAAATTGCCTTTAAAGTTGTTCAAAGAAATGTTCTTAGCAATGAATATTACTAATGAAAAATTAAGTTTTGATATATTTACAGTAGGAATTTTACAAAATATCTTGATGGACCATGATCTTTAATATCCTAATGATTTTTGGCATAAAAGATAAATCGATAATTTTGACCCATTCAAAGTACTGTTGACTATTGCCACAAATATACCCATGCTACTTATGACTGGTTTTGTGGTCCAGTGTCACATATAGTTCTAAAAATGTTGTTTATCCTGATTTATATTTTATAAATTAATTGTAGTTTTTTTCCTCATATATTTACAAAAAAGGTTATAGTTTTTTAAAACCTACGCTCAGTCCTCAGCATCCTTGTGGAAAACCATTTTGTTCCTTCCCAGTTGCACTCTTTAGCATTGCTCAAACATTGCTTTTGTTTACTCATTTGATTGAGGTTGATGTCTAATTGTAAAGTTTCTTGTCTTTCATTAGTAAAAAGAAGTCAAAGAAAAATTTAGATCCTGCATCAGACGACCACCTCCAGCATATTCCTAGTCGATTGCGTGAAATCATGAAAAGTCAAGAGATGATGAAACAGGGCTCTCAAAAGAGAAAAAAAGGTACTGACAGTCTAACAATTTTTTTTAATTAAATTATAATGCAAGGTGCTGCAATGTGCACTGCACAATAAAAACAGACTTTTGTGATTTTTAATATTATTTGACATTTAATTAAATATCTTCTACATCTTGCTGTATGTTCATATACGTTTCTTATTTTAGCCTCCAAGCCAAAGATGCTCTCAGGAGATATTCCCGTTCCACACTTCCGCAGAGGGCGACAGGAGTCAGAGAGAGATTATGTCCGCCGCATGACCGAAGAGACTGAGCACGTTCTCTTTCTCACAAACAGCCAGACAGAGCGTCAACCAGAAGTCAAGCTGAAGAAAGAAGAGGTGACCAAAGAAAAGAAAACTACCAAGAAAAATAGGTTAGTTCAACACAGGGTTAATTATCAATCACTAAAACTAAACCATTAAAGGTGGTTTCTTGAAATACGTTTTACATTTTGTTTTTGTATTTTTATATACATTTTTATTATATTTATTATATTTTATTGTATTTTTATTTCAGCTAGTTGCCAAGGCAAAAGTAAAATAACTTAAAAATAACATTAATTAAAACTCATAAATAAAAATAATGATAAAAACATAAAATTACTAAAACTTTAAGTGAAATCAAAATATAAAAATAAAATCTGATTTAAAATATTAATCAAAACTATAATACAAAAATAACACTGGTCGACATGCATTAATGTTCATGATTTATAGCTAATCAAGTAATCAATTCAGCACAAATGCATATAGTAATTAAGTTTTTCTATAAATAAATCCTGTTAATTCCTAACATCTTTGTCTTTGTTTTAGGTTCAATAAAAACAAACTTCTGCAACAGCAAAAGAAGCTTGACCAGCAAGAGGAACTTGAAGAGGAGGAGATGTTTAAAGGCATGCATTACTGTAGTGAGCTTTACCCTTTAAAACCAGGCTCAAATTGCCAAACGTATTTATGTTTTATCATTTCTCTTCTTTTTAGATGAGGTACAGTTTGGAGAGGTCGCCATGGCACCTCCATCACTGAGTGTTAAACCAAAGAAAGCCGTAGACAAACCTCAGGTAACTTCTTTACATGCCTTTACTCCTTTTTGAGATGCTAATTAATGCTGTTTGTTCATTATTATCATTCTGATCTTTCCTCCAGTGGGCAACCAAAGGTCTTCTCCTGACCTCCCTCCTGGGTCACGGCCCTGCGTCGGTCAGCAAACCCTCTATGGCGAGGAAGAGGATGATGGAAGAAGAGCGGGAGAGAGTGGTGAAGCTGTACAGACAGATGAAGCAGAAGCAGAGAGACAAACATGAGCAGAAGAGGGCTGCCATGACCTCCACATGATGCTCTGCTCTTTGTATTATATCTACTATATGTATATTTTATTTTTCTGTACATTTTTGCTACCTCTGCTGGTCAACAATGCTGCATTGATGGATTTTGTGATAAAATATTTACAAGTGGATGTAGGAGGACTGTGTATAAAGCAAAAAAAAAAAAAAAAAATTACAATAAATTCACACTTTTATATAATGCACAGTGAGTTCACATGCATTTGGTCTTTTAATATTCAGATTGACTTTATTCTAAATAGTTACGTTTTAGAAAGTAAGGTTTATCTGGTGTTTTATTCTCATCCTGCACTTTTTGTGCTATGAATTTATACCTGATTGATAACTGTGATATTACTTTTTTAAAGCAGTAGATCATCGATTGTCAATTGCAGGATGATAAAGTGAAACAAATGTAAAAAGAGAGCAGCTTTACCTTCTGGTATTTTCTGCTGGCTCTGATGTCTCTATAGTGGTTAAACCAGAGATATAATTCATTTTGGTTAAATCTAACGGGCAGTCTTTGGTCTCATTAATCTATTACTTGTTCCAGGGCAAAATCATGTTATATTTTATGTAAATTTTAGGGCTGTCAGTTGATTAAAAATTAAAAATCTAATTAAGTACACAATGTTTCGATTAATTAAGCGCAAATTAATTGACTGAGAAATTACTCCCTAAAGATAATTTAAGGTCATTGTTTAAAGTATCAAGCAGACATTACAAAAAGTAGCTTCAGCAAGAAATAATTTGTTAAATAAAATTTATTTTATTTGATTCAGAATAGAATTTATTACACATAAACATTTAGGCTGCAACAGCCTAATGTAAACTATGGAAAAGAAGATAATTTGAGAAAGTATTGAGAAGTATTGTTTGTTCAAACAATGCAAGTCATTGGTAACCAGTACAGTCTTTAAAATACCTTCTGTTCCACAAAAGAAAGGTTTGAAACGACATGAGGGTGAATAAATGATGACCGAATAACTTTTCTTTTTTTTTTTTTTTTGGTGAACTAACCATTAAATGTTTTTATTTTTATTCATTAAATCTGCCAGCAGGTGGCGGTAAATGTCTTCGATTCGTTCAAAACGCGGATTCATTCAGAAACTAAACACCGCTGTGTTGCTCTGAGACCAGCAACAATTCTGCTGTGGCTTCAAAGGTAATACGTTCTCTGCAAAACTGAGCAAAATTCACATAATACTGTGTTTAAAATATAACACAAGAACTTATTTACTGAGCTGTTGTACAAAATCACATTTAAGCTCGTGATAGATCAGGACAAAATCAGCACTGGTGTCATATTACTCTTGTTGCACCTGTGATCCCTGTGATGGGATATATAAATATGAGACAAAACGCATACAGGGGCATTTTTGCACCAATATCTTGAATTTAAGGGCATAACTGCATTTGTGAAGTTGTTATCCTACATCATATTTTTCAGCAGTCAACTGTAAGAAATATAAGATAATGTACAGGTCTGGGGGCGGGGCCAGTGCGTTAACTGCGTTAAAATATTTTATTCGTGTTATTTTTCATAACTAATTAATTAAGTTAACCCGTTAAACTGACAGCCCTAGTAAACTTAATGCTATATATCAGAGTGCTGCTTTTGTACTTTTGACTGAATTGCCTATCAACTCTTATGATGGCTTTTGTTATGTATATACAATAAATAATATTGTATATAAATAATACTAGTGTTTAATAGTAGTATTGAGAAACGGTGTGTGTTTGTGATGGTGCTTTTAGTTACATTATTCCGCCATTAGATTGCGACAAGATTTAAGAGTGACTCAGCAGTAAAGACATTTCTATTAAAAGAGACTGAAATGGTTGTAAACGAGGAAGTAATTTTTTACTTTCAACAACAGCTTGTACAATGCAGCCAACAAAATCTCATCGGAAATCACCCTTAACAGATGAAAGGATAGTACGACATAGATATCGCTGTCCTACAAGTACATTCAATCTAATGTTTTACTGTGAATATGAGATTGATCTGAAGAATGAATGCTGTATCAGATGCAGGTAATCACACTCGCTTACTCCATCTCTCTCTCATAATTCTCAACATAATACAGTGAGCTTTTATTACAATAATACAATAAGCTTTCAATAAGGCAACCCAATGTTCCTTCATTACTAGTTCTGAATGGACGTTTTTTAATTTAGTTAAGGAGGCTTGGGCTCAGCTGCCAAATTGAGATTTGAATACATGGAAAGAGGGTTTTCAAAGACACTCTGTTGTTGTTTCTTGTGTATTTACACACTCATACTGTCGAATTGTTGTATAAATGCAATATCACACTCGAATGTGCAACATGGCTATATATCGGCACGCTGTGATTACAGCCATATTGGGCTGCTACATGTGTGAAAAAAACATGCATCTACATTTGTTAAAAACAAAACTACAAAATCTTTCTTTGTAATAGATTTGCTCTGAGATGGTTTTATTTTCTTATTATGCTTTCCCATTTAATTTTACTTGTATCAAGTGGTTATATTGCGTAGAATGAGTATTTGTTTACTTAATCTGCAATTTGTGAATGCGTTTGTGTGTTAAGATGTTACTAAATAGATATCTTCTGTGCAACTAAACATTGTGCAACAGCGTGCAACAATATTCATCTTCCAGTGTGTTTTTTTCTTTTATTTGAGCTAATACAGTAGCAATAGCCCCCATGTGTAGAGCGCATCCCACTCCAGACGCCCACTTCAGTCCAAACACGTGGCAGCCCAGTGCCACAGATCGATATCATATAACATTGAAAGAGGAGAAACTCACAATCAAAGCAGTCGTCATGGCAACGGCCCAGCCGGATTCCACCAATCAATGAGCTTCATGAGGCAGAGAGATGCTCAGCGATGTGCCAGCGTCCTACATAAAGACTGTGGGACAGGGAGACTGGGCAGCACATACCGAGAGAGAGAAGGCAAGGAAGGACGACATTGACACAGGACGAGAGATGGTGAACTCTGGAGGAAGCGCTCCTGCTGTGGTCTATCTGGCCAACCTTTGTGTTGCACTTTGCGTAGGAGGTAAGATCATAGATTTTTTAGTAGTTGCTAGAATAGCCATATATTTCCGTATGTTACATTAACATTATTAGCTATCAGTAATATGATCAGAGCACAGATTAGGACTTTTTTTTGGTCATTTTCTATACAGTATTTGCGTAATTCCCACAAAGGCACAATGATATATCTAATATAGATTATAAAAGCATTATTTATTTAGCATAAAAGCTTGTAAATGTCTGCTAAGTACTTCTTTATATAGACAATGCTGCACAGTTGACCATCTTTACAGGAAATGCAGTAGCTTTCAAATGAGTGAACTGATCAAACTGTCAGGCGCGAGTGAATGAGTCACATGACTTGAAGAGCAGCGAGCGGCAGTCGGAGCCTTTCATTAAGGTCTTGCTTGTGATTTTGTATTCAGACTTTTTCCTCCTTTTCTCAGCCTGAACTCGGGCTCTTTCACACTTAAAGTGCCTTTGAAAACCGAAATGCAATATAATTGCTGTAATACTTAATTTTATATGCTTTTGATTACTTGGAAAAGGAAAATTTGCAGTTCAGTGCCAAAAAGAACTGGATGAAAAACAGTTTTGGATGTGTTTTGAATTCATAACACCGGTTCCATCTAAATAGATGACATACAAGCACGAATGGCTGCAATTATTTGAAAAGATTATGTTCATAAATTATTCAATTCAACTGATAAAATATGCAGTGCAAATACATGCAAGAACATCGAAACTCCTCATAATACACATTGTTCTTGTTTTTCCTGAAGTTGTGAGATATTAAAAAGCATTCTTTCTTCCTCCGTTCTGCTCACAAATGTGACCCTGGACCACAAAACCATCAGAAGGGTCAATTTTCTGAAATCGAGGTTTATTTATCATCTGAAAGCTAAATAAGCTTTCCATTGCTATATAGTTTGTTAGGATTTGGCAGAAATACAACTATTTGAGAATTTGGAAATCTAAATATTGAGAAAATCGCCTTTAAAGTTGTCCAAATGAAGTTCTTAGCAATGCATATTACTAATCAAAAATTAAGTCTTGATATATTTACAGTAGGAAATTTACAATATATCTTCATGGAACATGATCTTTACTTATCCTAATGATTTTTGGCATAAAAGAAAAATTGATAATTTTGGCTATTGCTACAAATATACCTGTGCTACTTACAACTGGTTTTGTAATCCAGGGTCACAAATGTCTCTTTTTTTGTCCTGCAGCTGCATTGAAGTCGGATGTGGTGTTGGAGAACAGCGCTACCACGCTGAACCATTCAATGGCGCTGGTGCAGCGCATGGAGGCCCTGCTGACCCAGGGAAACGGCAGCGATGTGATCCTGCGCGTTCAGACCTTGAACACAGACGAGGTGAAGGTGATCCAGGTCCACTCGCTGGTCTTGACCCTACAGAGCGACGTGTTTGATGAGCTCCTCCAGACCCGTAACTCCACTGCAATGATCCTCAGAGAGACGCCAGACTGTGCGGCTGTCTTTGATAAGTTCATTAGGTGGGTGATTGTTCATTTAGCAAAAAAAGTGGTTTACAGAACACTTATTACAAGCACAATCCCCATGGAGCAACATAGGGTTGAGGTGATCGCTCATGCGTTACCCTTGAACCTACAACCTTACAGTTAACAGACTAAATCTATAATCAATAAACCATGACACTCCCATTAACTGGGAGCAACCTACTGGCGTTTCTGGGAAAAGGCCTATGATGTAATCTTTTTCCCAAGTAATGATCTCATTTTGTTAGAGTCACTTTCTCTTGTGGAGTTGTACTGTGAAGTAATAGAGCAAAAGATTAAATGTTATTTCTATTTCTAGAAATTATATTTTCTATTCTAGTTTTTCAAAAACATTTTATTTTTATTTATATTTAAATTCTTTTTTATTTTTACACAATTATACAATATATTTTTGAAAATTTATATTGTAGTTTTTAATTTTTTTTAATTCAGTTTTTTTGTTATATTGTTGATTTTCAACAAAATGCCTTTATTTTATATCAAATTTCTACTTTTTATTGTTTTTTTGTTATATTGTAGATTTTCAACAAAATGTGTTTCTGTTATTTATATATGCAATTGTTTTTATTTTTTTGTTTTATTTATTTATTTATTATTCTATTTTATATAGTTGATTTTTAACAAATGAATTACTACTATACTATATATTATTTATATATCCAATTTTTACATTTTATATTGTTGATTTTTTATTGCTTTTTATTTTATTTTATAT
>JAHKKF010496569.1:0-29562 GCA_019740295.1 Labeo calbasu | reverse complement strand
TAACATTTCAAGTTGAATAAACTGTTTTTGAGTTGACTGAACTTCAAATTTTAAGGCAGCCAGGTTACAAATTATTTAAAGTTGACTCAACAAATTGTTTTTTACAGTGTAGGAAGGCTTGAGGGTGAGTAAATTATGGGGTAATTTTCATTTTTGCAACATTCTCTTTAAGCAATATTTTAAATGAGCAAGAGTGTTGCAATTATCAACAATTATCTATTGCCAGTATATTCAAACAGCACAACTGCAAGAATAATTACTTGATAATCGCAGTATTTTTTTATTACGAACGATTATTACGAACTGCCTTACAGCAGTTCAATAAACAAGTTAATACTGAGTAACTTACATTTTAGGCATAATATTGCCACTTTTTGCCAACATTTGTTTTTGCTGCACTAACAAAAATAATTACAAATGCAGAATTAACTGTTGCTCATCTTAACTGAAATTGCATACTCTCTGATTAGGCATTTCTTTTGAATAAGTACTTTATGTCTGTTGAAAAGTATTTTTTTATATAGTATGAATGTGTGTAGCACAGTTGTAATCCAGACATACTACATCTGCCATCCACCAGCATCAATTGCTTTGCTTCTCTGCTATATAACTATCATGGGATAGATAAGTGTCTATTGGATGCACATGTTGTAATCTTGCTGGGAGTACTAAGTTTTCGGGTACTTTTTGCTTACTCTCTTATAAATGCTGTGAATTCAGACATACTATTCTTTACACATACTTTTTTTTTGCCTACTGTGTCGAAAGCAGCCATTTCATTCTTTAATGAATCAGTGTGTTTGAACAAATTTGTTGAATAAATCACTCGTGCACCTATTTGTGAAACAATGTAACCTGCAGAAAGAAGATCCCCACTGCTAATGCACAGACTGACAGTCTGTCTGGAACAAACACAGACAAACGGTGTGATACAAACAGCGAAAAGTCCCAGTGCTGTTGGACTAAATATCACACCACCTGGCCAATCAAATTCGAGAAATGTTGTATTCAAAATAAATCACTACAGATGAGAAAATGCCAGTCTGTTTTAACACATGAGCGAATTCTTTCTGACACAATCCTACATAGTATCTGAAAATAGAGCCAATCGAAATGCTTCTAGCTTGGCCATGTGTGAATGAGCTCATACAGGCTGTAGTGATGTGTAATTGCACAATTAAACTATTAAAGTGAATCAGATCCAAACTGTGTGACTATCAGTGTTATCATTGGGAGGTTTGGCAGAAAACCGTGGTATGTATGTTGGACTACATGTCAAATATGTGTGAATGATTGATTGTGAATGGAGAAGGGGTCGCTATGTGGGGGCTTGTGGGTATACAGTTTCATTTACATTGTCACACCGTGAGACAAGCAGAGAGGGTGCCTGGGGCAAATGTCACTATGTGGAAAGAGTTAAGAATGGAGGAATAAAGAGACACAGGTGTTATTTTTGGCTGGCAAATGCCATATGCTGCCTGTTGAGGGTCCACAGTAGGCGACCTTTCCAAAGTGTCCGTGGTTGCAATAAGGAAAGATGACAGGCACAGGAAATTGGTTTTAACGAGAATGAAACTATTCACCCAGCAGAAAATGCCATCCAACTTTGAGGTGATAGACCGGTCACACAAAACCAACTCGGTGAGAACATTGATTTGTCAATAATAGCAATAATACATGACAACAAAAGGCAGTATGACGAAAAAAAATCCATTGAGCATTCAATGCTTTGTTGACACATCTTGCTGTGAGGCAGATGTGTCATTAAAAGTCATTAGAAGCCTCATCTGGCCCACCTTAACGTTTGACGCATATCACCCAAAGGGGTCGAGCTTTGGCTGGTTAGCATGGCCCGGTTAGCCTCTGCTGGCAGATGCCATAACGACACCATCTGGACCCGAAACACATCCTTTTTCATCGATTGGCATTTGAAACTAGGAAAAATAGCATAGAAATGACTAGAGATGTAACGATATTATCAATATTGTGGTATTGCGATAAATGTTAATGAGCTCTGCTCGCCCCGCCCCTCTATCTCCTCTCTGTGCAGTGACGAGCCTGTTTAATTCAGCCACATTTAGCCACTAAACTTACTAACTAAATTAATCAGCTATGATGGGAGCAGGCGTCTGAGAATGGCTCGATTTGAAAAAGGGGATATTATTTTTACATATTAATTAAACCACTGCATAGATTTTTATCATTATAAGGTAGATGTGTACATACACTGCCAACACACATTATTGTTCAAACAACATGTAAAGGTGAACTTTGCATCCTATGACCCCTTTAAAAGTGCAGCATGAATTGCTGACAGCTAGCGGTTTTTAATGGGTAACGTTACTGCAATCCAAATTCAAAATATCTTTCAAGTGTAGAAATTAGGAAATAAGTATTGTATTTTTTTTACTGTAGTGTAAAGCAAAAGTAACATACCAATGAAATATTCATATTCATTTATTTTACAGTGCAATTGTTTTACAATATGTGGCTATGACAGTCATAGGAATAACAATAATATAAAATTGTTATAATTATTATTTTTCTGATTTGTTTGGATTTTTAAAACACCAGTGTGAATGTAATTTAGACTGAGACAGTATACCACAACTAAAAAGAGGGTTGAGTCCCCTGAGCTCATAATTTTGAACTCCCAAAGTGCATTGGATAGAAAAATGTAACTTTATAATGTACAAAATTTAAATTTCTTAATTTGTCTTTTTTTAAAAAACATCACAATAAATATTGGATTGTGGACTTCATATTGCGATATTATCGTATTGTGAGATTTTGATATCGTTACATCCCTAACTGTAACTAAAATGCCAATGAAAGGTTCCAAATTTAATAATATACCATGTATAAATATCCAAAACTACAGTACATGACATTTTCTCAAGAACAAAGTCTCTCAACTAATTCTACAAAATATTATGTGTCAGTTTGTAGTACATTATTGACAATATTGAAGGTTAAAATGAACTGATTTGTGTGTAAACGCTTAAATTATGTTCAGTTAAGTTTCTATAATAATGAAGTTACAATTACATAATTATATTTCCAATTAGTTTTTTAATATAAACATTAAACTGGTGGCTGTCATAAAAACTTTATGGATTTAAACATAAATTAAACATTGAAGAAAAGTAAAAAATTATAATGAATATGTTATATTGTGCATATATTTAGCAAAATTCTCCTCCTTAGAGGTCATATTTGAATTTATCACCAAGTGTTTTTTTCGGAGGTAAATGTGGCATTATGTGACGTATTGTTTACAAACTGTTATATTGACATCTTTGCACATTTGAAACACTGAGCGATTGCATCAGACAGGATATGGATTTTGGTTTTGATTTAGTCACATGACATTTACAGTTTAGGTGATTGGAGCAGAAAATGTCCAGCTGCGGAAAGCAGCACTTTTGTGCAAAGATGGCGGATTGCATATGTTCTGCACTAGCTGAGCAGCTGCTTCTGAGATAAACTACAATAGTAAAACATGATTTTCTTCATGGATTATAGACCTCCTATGTCTTACCAATAATAAACTGTCACACTATAAAGCAAATTTGCTTTCCACCTGTGCTTTTAACCACACATACCATTAACTGAAGACCTACAGTGTTCCACACACTGAGGTGCACCATCAGTCATTCTCAAACCCTTCAGAGCTCCTGCTTACTTTGCTGCAGCCCTGCTTATTATGTATTTAAAGCACTGGATGACTCCCTGCTGGTTCAGGCCCGTCGACTTCCCTCCTGTCAAAGCCGCCAGGAGAGCGATGAATGCTTTATAGAGAGCGAGAGGCTACTTGAACTACTGCGATCTGGATAAACCCGCAACACAAAAGATCCACTGCCGTGTTTTATTCGTCTGTCCGCCGTTATAGATTACGGAGGGCACGTGGAGCGATGTTGCGTGTTTCATGAATATTGATGCGTACGGCGGACATGCGGGCGGCGTATAGAGAGAGCGCTACATGACAGTTGTTAATATGCAGGGATCTGAGGGTGGGAGAAGCTTCATGTTTTTGCAGTACACAGGAGAGGAGGCTGACCCATTTAAATGGCAGATTCGATGCGTGTGGTGCCTCACAATAGGGTGAGATAGCAGGAAAACTACTAGACTGTGTCAAGAAAAAGGAAACGTGGGCACTGGAGCCGAGGCACTGATGGGAACTGTTTCCAACAAACATATGGAGAATGATTGTGTATATTATAAAATTAGACTTATGCGGAAAAGGGTAGAGCTGTGGGGTTTGCACGGTTATGTAAATGGTGTGTGTTTTTGCGCTCTTTTTGTCTTGTATAATCAGGTTATTTTCGTAATTGTTTTTTAAGTGTGGATACTACAGTCATTTCTTTCATTAGAGCCGCAAGTTCTTTGACTGTTCACCGCAAACCCTCCCCCATCTCTGCCCTCCAGTGTGAGAAGCTTCAAAGTCTGAGATTTTACTAAGATCTCTCTCTCTCCATCTAGCTCACGTTGTGTTTTCCTCATTTTCTCTCTCTATCCTTTCTGCTTCCTCTTCTTTATCTGCTCTTCTCCATTCTTCTCATCCCACTACGCACCTCAGATAAAAGGCAACACGTTCACTGATTATAGAGATGTTCTAGAATGAAAGAATATGGTGTTTGGATCAGTCTACAGCCAGTGACTCAGTCAATAAATCTCGATGTGCGGTGATGCTTACGATGCTTAACAACAAATGACTCAATGGGATTTATTTTCGCTAATCTTGCTCATTCAGTGTTTAATTTGAGAAACTGAACAGGCTTTCATATAGTTTTTCTCTTGTAAGCTCTTCAAGGTATGTTTATGAAGGCTGTGAAGAAATCTATGTATCTGCCTGCCTGCCTGAGTATCAGAGTTTTCTCCAGAGGCAAGGGAGGCAGTGCCTCCTCAAAATGTTGGGTGAGAACAAAATAAAACAATGCCAGTGTTACAAAATACAACATTAAAGAGTATATAAATAAAAAAACATTGTCCAACAGGACACCAGCAGGTAAAGTTAGGTAAAGTCTCTCTCGCCTCGCCTGAGCCCATTGAGTTTTAACAGACTCTCTTTTTCAGCATTTTTGTGAATGATCCATCTTTCTACACTGAGGACAACTGAGGGACTCATATGCAACTATTACAGAAAGTTCAAACGCTCACTGATGCTTCAGAAGGAAAAGCCATACATTGAGAGCCGGGGGGTGAAAACTTTTGGAATTTAAAGATCGGGGTAAATTTAAATGATTTAGTCTTCTGGGAAACATGTAAGTATGTTCTGTAGCTTCTGAAACGCAGTACTAAATGAAAGCTAATATGATATTTAGGCAAAATAAGAAAAATGTGCTCATTATCCTGTTCAAAAGTTTTCACCCCCTTGCTCTTAATGCATTGTTTCCTTCTAAAGCATCAGTGAGTGTTTGAACCTTCTGTAATTGTTGCATATGAGTCCCTCAGTTGTCCTCAGTGTGAAAAGATGGATCTCAAAATCATACAGTTATCGTTACACTGTGCAAAAATTAAAAAACACAATTTGTTGAGTCAACTTAAAATAATTTGTTACCCTGCTGCCTTAAAATTTTAAGTTCAGTCAACTCAAATATGTTTAGTAAACTTGAAATGTTAAGTTGTACTAAGTGACAACTTAGATATTTGAGTTGACTAAACTAAAATTTTGGTTTGTTAAACTTAAAAGCTGGGCTTGTTACCAAGCTGCCTTAAATTTTTAAGTTGAATCAACTCATATATATATATATATATATAAGCTGTCACTTAGTACAACTTAACATTTCAAGTTGACTGAACTTAAATTTTAAAGGCAGCCAGGTAACAAATAATTTTAAGTTGACTCAACAAATTGTTTTTTTTGCGGTGTAGAAAGGGTTCAAATACACAAAAATTATGAAAAACCAAAGAATTTGCGGTGCCTGAAGGGCTTTTTTTTTTTGAAGAACAGCGGGCAGTTTAACTGTTCAGGACAAACAAGGGACTCATGAACAACTATCACTAAACAAAAAACTGCTGTGGATCATTCAGGTAACAACACAGTATTAAAAATCAAGTGTGTGTATGTACATTTTTGAACTGGGTCATTTTTATAAATTCAACTATCAATTTCCCTTGTGGACTATATGTAAATGTCTTTTATGTGAAATATCTTAATTAGGTCAGTACTAAACAACATGCATTTTATATGAGCCCTCTTATTTTGGTAAAATAATGAACATTTTGCACATTCTGCAAAACTTTTGACTTCAACTGTCTGTCTATCGGTCAGGCAGTCTGTATAAAATTACAATTAGGCTACATGAATTTCTACATCCTATTTGCTCCCTTTTCAGACATGAAATTTAAAAGGCGTTCTTAATTCATTTTTGAATGATGCTCAACCCTCCAATATCTCTTTTTTCATTGATATTATTGATGTTACATAATTGCACGTCTACATAATTGCTCTGGTTATCTCCACAGAAATAATTTTTTATGAAATCATGCTGTTGGCTTATGCGGATATTGTCCACAGGAGTCCGTCTCATCTCATCCTTAAGATATAAGAAAGATGATGTGGGAATACAGGATGTCTCCGTTCCGCCCATAGCCGGTCAAACGAGCACTCGCTTAACGATGAAATGTGACACCAGTGACATTAAAGCATCCTTAGAAAGACGGACTTAATTTTCTGCCAATTATGACATGCCCTGTCGATGGAGCGTGAAAGGACCTGCAACCTAGAGGAGAAAAGGAACAGATGAAAGAGGAGAGCGTGGAAATGAAAGACTTTCACAGGCCTGATTGCAGAGTCATGGGCGGTAATGATGACGAAGAAGCGGCGGTTGTGTTGTTAAACATCGAGCTGACCTGCTGCTTTTCTCAGTTTGTGTCCTAATTGGGTCTGGTGCGCTAGTGAGGCACAGATTCCCCATGCTGGGGCATGTGTGCGTGTGTGTCGTGCTCTCTCACACCTCTCTGAAGTGCAACATGACCGCCTGCCGCCACTGGTTCTAATTGATCATCATTGTTATGTCTTAGTTATGGCTGCGCATGCTGCCAAACTTTGCATTTTGGAGAAAACGCAAAATCTTAATGTGGTTCTGCTGCTTTAAATCACACCCTGTGATCATTTGCTTGAATCCTGATTCTTCCCTTCAGAAAAGACTTCATTCCAGCTGAATAAAGTCTTAAACTGCCACTGCACACTGTCTTACAGGTCTGAATGAACAGTCATAATAGTTCTTTGAGCCGCTGTCCTCAGTTGCACTGTGTTTAATATAAGCTTAGCCCTGCCACACATCCACTAGTGTGTCCAGTTCCTCACTCAGATGGGAAGATTTTAGAGGGAGATCCCTCTAAGAGAGCTAAATTAAGATGGAAGGAAGTCTAGTAAATATTGACTGCTGTGGAATGAAAAGGAGGAGGATGGAGGGACAAATATTGACCAATCTGTTAATAATCATCTCACACTGAGAAATACAGTAGTGGCTTCTATGGAATCTCACCTGAAATTGGTTAAAAAAATGTGCTGCTCATAAAATCACAAGGAATAAACAGGAATCATATTTTTGTTATAGAAACAGAAGCCTGTGATGTCTCCAATTCTCAGTACACTTAGAAACATTATTATATTAACATTATTTTTATTTTAATATTATAAATTGTGTATTGTATTGTATATAACCTAAACTGTCTTCTATGTCACATGATCCTACAGAAATCATTTTAATATGCTAATTTGTTGCTTATCAGTGTTCAAAACAGTTAGGCTGCTTAATATTTTTGTGGGAAAAAAGTATTTTACTGATCAGTTTGCATTAAGTAAAAAGTATTATTATTCCCAAACCTTTGAATGATAGTGTATATATTATGAAAATGTAAATTGTTAGTATGAGTATTGTTTTTTTTTTTTTTTAAATATGTTTGATCCTGTCTGTTGTTCATTGCTTATTTGGAGCAGTGGAATAGTAATAAAAGGGTGGGCAAGCTAGCTTGTGCAATCATTTGCACAACCAATTCATTCAAACACACTGATTTAATCGAGAATGAATCAAATGACTGTCTTTGCAAATGAGTTACTGAGTCAGTTACGCAACTGATTTGTTTAAACACACTGATTATTCAGAAATGAATGAAATTACTGTTGTTACAGTTGAGTCATTGAATCATTTACACAACAGATTCGTGCAAACACACTGATTCATTCAGGAACTAATCACCGGACTGTCGCTATTATTACGCCATTGAATCATTTGCGCAACCAGTTCAGTTGAACAAATTGAGTTATATAAGAACAAATGAAATGTCTGTCTTTACAGTTGGGTTACTGAATCAGTTACACAGTCAATTTGTTCAAACACACTGATTTATCCAGGAATTAATCAAATGACGGTTGTTACTGTTAAGTAATTGAATCATTTACACAACAGATTTGTGCAAACACACTGATTCATTCAGGAACTAATCACCGGACTGTCGCTATAATTAAGTCATTGAATCATCTGCGCAACCAATTCATTCAAACACACTGATTCATTCGAGAACAAATCAAATGACTGTCTTTACAAGTGAGTTACTGAATCAGTTATGCAATCGATTCGTTCAAACACACTGATTTATTCAGGAATGAATCAAATGACTGATGTTACAATTGAGTCAAGGAATCATTCACACAACCAATTTTGTGCAAACACACTGATTAATTCAGGAACTAATCAAGGGATTCTCATTATAATTAAGCTATTGAATCATTTGCGCAACCAGTTCATTTGAACAAATTGAGTTATATAAGAACAAATTAAATGTCTGTCTTTACACTTGGGTTACTGAATCAGTTACACAGTCAATTAGTTCAAACACTCTGATTTATCCAAGAATGAATCAAATGACTGTTGTTACTGTTGAGTAATTGAATCATGTACACAACAGATTTGTGCAAACACACTGATTCATTCAGGAACTAATCACCGGACTGTCGCTATAATTAAGTCATTGAATCATCCGCGCAACCAATTCATTCAAACTCACTGATTCATTCGAGAACAAATCAAATGACTGTCTTTACAAGTGAGTTACTGAATCAGTTATGCAATCGATTCGTTTAAACACACTGATTTATTCAGGAATTACTGAAATGACTGATGTTACAATTGAGTCAAGGAATCATTCACACAACCAATTTTGTGCAAACACACTGATTCATTCAGGAACTAATCACGTTATAATTAAGTCAGTGAATCATTTGCACAACCAAATTGATTTATATGAGAACAAATCAAATGTCTGTCTTTACAATTGAGTTATTGAATCAGTTACACAAGGGGGGCTCAACCCTGGTCCTGGAGATCGACTTTCCTGTTGTTACAGTCATTGAATCATTTACACAATATTTTTGTGGAAAAAAATGTAAATGTTTTACTGTCACTTTTGATCAGTTTGCTCTGAATAAAAGTATTAATTATCCCCAAATTCTGAATGATAGTGTATATATAATTAAAATGTAAATTGTTAGTATGAGTATTGTTTTTTTTTTAAAATCTGTTTTTATCCTGTCTGTTGTTCATTTGCTTATTTTTGAGCAGTGGAGTAGTAATAAAAGGGTGGGCTAGAGGCAGGAGAAATACAGAAGGATTAATGAGAAAGCCTTGAGAGTCATGTGGGCTTAGATGTGCAGATATCTTGTGTACACAAAGCGTTTTGTGAATCAATCATTGCTGAAGTTTTGACATGATTAGAGACTAGCTAGAGAAGGTTTCTAACTTCCTGTTCTGTCTTAACCACAACTTTTTACCTCTGTTATCCCTTTGTTCCCTTTTCATCCATCTTCTTCCTTCCTTCCTTCCATTCTGACATTGTTACCTGTCAGTCTGTCTACCATTTTCACCTAACACCACTAAACTGTCTTTCTCTCTTTCATTATTGCTCTCTTTTTCTCTCTACTCTCTTACCCTCAGGAGACTGCACCTGTCCTCCTCTCCCATAAGGTTAAACCCGCTTTTACTCTCCGGGCAAAGAGACGAAAGCATTCATATTTTACCACCACTAAAAGCCTTAAGCGAGATTAAGGATTTAACAGTCTCTCAGCATATTTAAAACAACTCCATTGGTTACATAAATTTTATCTTTTATAAATGTGCGCTGTTTTGTCTGAGCAGCGAGGCCTCCACAGTCAAGCATAGCTGGAGGATTTGTGTTGTTTTGTTGAAGTACTTATAGTTGATGTTGATATGGCTTATTTTACAGGATATGTACAACATAAAACTCTGTGCTCAGAGAATGAGTTTTGAAAAGACTAAGGGAAGACCATATTTTTGCTGTCTAGACATATAAAGATACAAATGGAGTGCTGTGAGTGCTTAACAAAATAGGTTTCAGACTCACTGATTCTTGGACAACACTGGATTAAACTGATGATGGTTATACGGTGAGCTTTACTACAATAAAATTAGCATTGCAGGTGTCATGAACTAACAATGATCAACAATTTTACAGCATGTATTAATCTTGGTTAATGTATAAATATGCAGGAATTATCAATACACAACATATTTATCATACATTCATTATTGTTAATTTATATATTTTATTTAGAATTTAACTTTCAATTTTAAAAATATTTGTGCAGTATTAGTTGCAGTTTTTATAGTGACTTTTATAGTTGCATCAGTAGGTGGCTCTCAGTGATCACTGAATCAATTATGCAGCCAATAAATTTAAACACACTGATTCATTTAAGAACGAATCAAGTCATTACAATTGAGTTACTAAATCAGTTACACAATCAGTTTCAAACACAATGATTTATTCAGGAATGAATCAAGTGACTGTTGTTACAATTGAGTCATTGAATCATTTGCACAACTAATTTATTTAAACACTGATTCATTCAAGAACGAATAAAATGACTGTTATTACAAGTGAATTATTGAATCAGTTACACAATCGATTTGTTCAAACAAACTGATTAATTCAGAAATTAATCAAGTGACTGTTACGACTGAGTCATTGAATCATTTACACAACATATCTGTGCAAACACACCGATTAATTCAGGAACGAATCATGGGTTTGTTGTTATAATTAATTAATTAAATCATTTGCACAACCAGTTCATTCAAACTCAATAATTAATTTGAAAATGAATCAAATGACTTTACAAGCGAGTTATTGTATCAGTTATGCAATCGATTTGTTGAAACACTGATTTATTCAGGAATGAATCAAGTGACTATTGTTACAACTGAGTCATTACATCATTTACACAGCAGTTTTGTACAAACACACTGATTAATTCAGGAACAAATCATGAGACTGTCGTTATAAATGAGTCATTGAATCATTTGCGCAGCCAATTCATTTGAACATGCTTATTCATTCAAGGATGAATCAAATGACTGTCTTTTCAAGTGAGATATTAAATCATTTATGCAGTCGATTTGTTTAAACACTGATTTATTCAGGAATGAATCAAGTCATTGTTACAAGTGAGTCATTGAATCATTTATACAGTTGATTTGTGAAAACACACTTATTCATTAAGGAACTAATGGGATTGTCGTTATAATTAAGTAATTGAATCATTCACGCAACCAGTTCATTTAAAAAAATTGATTTATATGAGAACAAATCAAATGTCTGTCTTTACAAGTGAGTTGTTGAATCAATTATGCAATTGATTTGTTCAAACATTTATTCAAGGATGAATCAAGTGATTGTTACTGAGTTTACACATGAATCATTTGAATCATTTGAATCATTTACATAACAGATTTGTGAAAACACACTGAATAATTCAGGAACGAATCATGGGACTGTCATTATAGTTAAGTCATTGAACATTTGCGCAACCAATTCACATGAGAACACATGAGATTCACATGAGAAACAAGTGAGTTATTGAATCAGTCATGCAATCAATTTGTTCAAACACACTGATTTAGTCCGGAATTAATCAAGTGACTGTTGTTACAGTTTATTCATTGAATACTTTGCACTACTGATTTGTGCAAACACACTGATTAATTTAGGAATGAATAACGGGACTGTTGTTATAATTAAGTCATTGAATCATTTGCGCAACCGGTTAATTTAAACACTGATTCATTTAGTGTTTTTTCTGTCGTGTCTATGTTGGCAGACCAAATATCGACAAAGTCGACTAATATTGTGTCTGAAATGTAAGTGATGCAGTATTATTTTCTTGTTTGTTTAAATGTTTTATAATAGCAATTTCATATATGCAGTCAAGCTTTTGGACTGAATATCAGTGTTGACATTCAGTACAGCAGTAGTCTTACGCATGTCATATTGATAAACTTAAACATAAACATAAGCTAAAAGACCCTGATGAGCTTGTTCAGTCATTTATAACTGTCCACAGTTGTGTTTGTGTGTTCATAGTACTTGTGCAGATAGAGTGACAGGGCAGATGTACTGAGAGCTGTGTTGTTATTATGGGAATTGGCCACAGCTACAGTCACTGGTAGAATCCCCAGTAGGCTGCACACAGCCAGAGAGCTAAGCACTGCATTTGTAGATCAGACTGGGCCACACACACTCAAAACAGCATCCTGACAGATGTCTTTGAAAAGATCCAAACTGTGCATGTGAAGTTAATTAGATGCTTTTTGCCAAGAACTATTAGTTGGCTTGATGTATTTTTCAATGATGATCTGATATGTGTCTGTTTTTAAGCCTGCAAAAGAATTAAAGACCTAATTGTATCTAATTAGGTTTCTTCTTAAGCCCTTCGGAAATATTAAGTAAACTCTTCGTTTCTTTATGTATTTGTTTAAGTAACAACCAGCTATTTTGTAGACCAGTAATTACAAAATTATTAAACATTTAATAATTCATATGAAATGACAAAACTATAAAATTGAAAGAAGTCTCTTGTTTAATAAAAAGGCTGCATTTATTTGATTAAGCATACTGTGTAAACAGTAATATTAAGAAACATTATTACAATTTAAAATAACTGTTTTCTGTTATATATTTTAAAATGTAATTTATTTCTGTGCTGGCAGAAATAGTAAATGCATTTAACGTAATAATAAAGTAAGAAGTAATAATACATAAATCAAATTTGACAATAAATAGCTTGGTAAGCATAAAAGAATTAAAAACATTTAAAAAAAATATATTTATTTTTCAAACTTTTGACTGCCAGTGTATAAAGCTGGTTGAAGATAGAGGCCCTGCCTGCTAAAAGTGGGTACATTTAGCCATTTTTGGGGATCAACACCTAAAACAAATGAATATTTTGAAGCCAGAAAAAAATTTTATTGGAAAAAGATATTATATTAATCTCCTGCAACATGAAGAACATGCATTATTATGCTATTGTAGTCCGTGCGTGTGCATGAATCCTTTAGGCCATCGACAGTAGTTCATACTGTGTTGTGTGTTCCTTTTCCCCAGGCTTGCTCATATAACTGAGGGCCTTGTAGTGCTGCTCACTGCTCCATTTGCCTCGCGCCCCGCCGCTAGCCGTGCTGCTGTGGTGTAGTTGCTCTGCATATGCCAATTAATGCAATCAGCCTCTTGATTGATGTTTCCATCAATTGTAGATCCCTCTAACACTTTGCCTGCAGGACCGCAACCGCAGTCATCCTGCTACCATGAAGCGCTGTGGTCTGTTTTGCTTCTCACTAGGACTGCAGACTAATATCTTGAGTTGTATGTAATGCAGAGCTTCATTTGCTTGCTTGCTTGCTCTGTCATGGGAAATTAATAAGATACAGTCCAAATGGTGTGTGAGATAAGCCCTCACTCTTGATGGGTTCTATTGGCTGAGAGCTCGTGCTAAGGGCTCAGGGAACAGCCTCAGTGCTATTTATAGGCCTGGCATCATGTGTGGCAATAGTGGGGGAGCGTGCTTGATGCCAAGTGCATGATTTGTGCCCAGGGAAGAGTGGAAGGGGCGGGGTGAACACGGTAATGTCATCAAAGCATTAAAAGTATGCTGAGAAGTGTCATAAAATGTTTGAGAGGGGCTGTCAATCGCTTACATTTTTTTGTTGAATTAATTATACAATTATGTGTCGATGAATAAATCTCTGTTAATCAAATATATGACAATATTTGCTGATAAGTCCTTGATGAAAATAATTGAACGCTGTTGTGGCTTTATATGCCTTACTATATATTGTATGACATTCAATTATCTTAGCTTAGCTTTGCTTACTTCCATATTGCAAATAAGGTGGATACAATATTGAACATGGTTTGTTTGAGTTAATGTAAAGCATGACAAATCTTGTCACCAACTGGTAGTTCTATGGTTATACCTGAATATTGGACTTTAGGCCAGGACTTTTGCTAAACATGTGAGGTTTGTGCATATCGGACACTGAATGTTTAAGCTATAGTGTAAAACAAGTCATTTCCTGTTGCCAGGAGGTGACGCTATGATTATAGCAGAATACTGGCCTTTAGATGTGTTCAGGCCAGGACTCTTGTCAAACGTGTGAAGTTTGGGGCGGATCAGACATTGTACAGCTGAGTTACAAAAACTACTTTTTCCATGGCGAGAGTTTGAAATTTGTCAGGCTGTCTCAGACACGCCTTTTAACGAAAACTCAAGATATTCGCAATTTAACATCGCAAAGGCCTTTAGATAAGACTGACCAAATATAATGTTGTTGTCATTAAATCTCTAAGAGGAGTCTGTTACAGTGTAAAACATGTTACTTCCTGTTGCCCGCAGGTAGCGCTATGACTATAACTGAATATGGGCATGTAGATATCTTCAGACTCTTATCAAACATGTAAAGTTTGGGGCAAATCAGACATTGTATGCCTGAATTATAACAACTTCCTGTTTCATGGCGAAACATCAAAGTTTGTCAGGCTGCCACAGACACACCCTTCAACGAAAACTCAAGATCTTTGCAATTTAATGTAACAGAGGGCTTTAGATTAGACTGACCAAATTTGGTGTTGATTTGTTTAAATCTCTAGGAGGAGATTTTTTGCCCAAAAATGGCAAAAACGGCACAAAACTTACAGAGAAAATTCGAAATAACAGACATCCTATTGGGTTTCGGACTTGTAGTGATGTGTTACATGTGTCTGCTGAATTTCGTACATTTATGTGAAACGTAGCTTGAGGGGCACTTCGTTGAAATTTTATAGGTGGTGCTATCGAGCCATTTTACCATACCCATTTGTGAAATCCATATTAGATGTAAATTTTCACCACTTTTGGTGTGTGCGCAAAGCGTTTTTGAGCATGTTTAGGCCCTCAAAAATATTTTGGATAAACCACTGGTGCTTGGGATTAATAAGAGAATAGGATAGTGTAGAGTGACAGGAAGTGGAATGGGAGAGAGGTGGAAGGGATCAGGAAAGGTTCTCAAGCTGGGATTTGAACTCGGGATGCCCTAGCGCAAGAGCGCTATATATTGTCAGACTTGCCTACAAGGCTATCGGCGCCAGCACATTAAATTAACATGATGGTTGATTGCATCGTTGTGCATATCAGCAATGGTGCACAATCAAGGCTTTCAAAGGGGCAATGTGGGATCTCACCTATCTCACACATAAGCTAACAAATTTAATGATCTCGATTTGACCTGGACTTGGAGTGACAGCCTTGGCTCCATCACACATCCTCATAGTGTAAGATGATTTCATATTTCTCTACAGCTCCAAGCAGCCAGAGATACTGATGTGTACGCATGTGTGACTTAGTCAACAGGCCAAATGCAGCAGTCACGCATGTGTGATTCCAGCTCTTATATAAACTTGGGATTCTTGTATAGAAGGTGGGATGCGCTCCAGTGACAGTCACCATTCCACATCTCTATGAATTGTTTAGAGGCAGAGTTAACATTAAACACTGACATGAAACAATAAAGTTAGCTTAATTGGCAGCATTTATAATATTTCCTATATATTGTTTCTATAAATGCATAATTGGTAAGCATAAAACACTTGTTTTAAAAAAAATAAAAACATGAAGTGAAATTTGTCATTTTGCTTTTGATTTTTAGGTTGTACCTGCAAAGCACTTGTATTGAGTTCTTTTTTCCCTAATTTCTATATTCTTGTAGACCCATATTAGGGGTTGGCTGATTATCGGCCTGGCCAGTTATCGGTGCTGATATTAAGCATTTTTATGGTTATCAGTATCAGTCATTTTCAAAACCAATTTGCATTTAAAGAAAGTTTTTTGTCAGAACCCTTATTCTTAATTTTGACATTAATTTCATTTTTACAGCAGACATATAGATTTATCTGAAAGTTTGGGAACCCCTTGCAGAACCTGTAAAAATGTGAATAATTTTAACAAAATAAGAGGGATTATACAAAATGCATGTTACTTTTTATTTAGTTCTGTCCTGAGTAAGATATTTTACATAAAGATGTTTTCATTTAGTCCACAAGACCAAAAAATAGCTGAAATTATTATATAACCCACTTCAAAAGTTTGGGAACCCTTGGTTCTTAATACTGTGTGTAGTTACCTGGATGATCTAAGACAGTTTTTTTTTTTTTTGTGATGGTTGTTCATAAGTCCCTTGTTTGTTCTGAACAGTTAAACTGAGCACTGTTTTTCAGAAAAATCCTCCAGGTCCTGCAGATTCTTCAGTTATTTATTTGAACCCTTTTCAGCAGTGACTGTATGGTTTTAAGATCCATCTTTTCACACTGAGTACAACTGAGGGACTCAAACACAACTATTAAAAAAGGTTCAAACATTCACTGATGCTCCAGAAGGAAACATTATGCATTAAGAGCCGGGGGGTGAAAACTTTTGAACAGGATGAAGATGTCCAAATTTTTCTTATATTGTTGAAATATCTTTTTTTTTTTTCATTTAGCACTACCCTTCTGAAGCAACAGAAGATACTTGCATGTTTCCCGGAAGACAAATGAAGTACAGTTTACCTTGATCTTCAAATTCGTGCAACATGCATTTTGTGTGATCTCTCTTATTTTGTTAAAATTATTCACATTTTTACAGATTCCAAACGTTTGCATAAAACTGTATATATCGGTTCAAAATATTGGTTATTGGTCGACCCCTATCCCATATTTCATTATGATATAGAACTATATGTAATATATACTATATGTCACACATATAGCTTCCACCCATATTGAAGTCAATATATTTATATTGTAGAATTTCATTCTGGGTTCAAGGATGGTGTTATTCAGACTGACAAATAACATCTATGTTCCTGACATATGGGTTTTTCTTTAATACATAATATTTTTGATATGATGTTGCTGTAGTTCTTTGTCGGAGTATATCTTCATGCTAGATTGAGTCAAATGCCTTTTTGTCAATAAAGCAGGCAAACAGTTTTTTGTTTGATGTACATGTGTGTTAATTAATGTGTAGAAGGTCTATATGTGTACATTGGTATGGTGGCCTTGATCATTGCATGAGAAAAAGAGTACATGACAGGAAGCAGAAAAGATAACTTTTACAGCCATAAATGAAATTCATGTGCCCCTTTAACGCTCTGCAAAAAAATAAATCTGTGAATATTGAAACCATTCCTGGAAACAGATAATAACTCTTCCACATGTGACTAAGAGTTTAAACTCAAAGGTTATGTGAATACAGTGTAAAACGGATGAGGTCTTATTGCTACATTATATGAGGTATTGTTGCGTTTTGTATGTTTTCATTCTTTGTAGTCATCAGATGTGTACAGTTTGTCAGGAACGATCACATTGTTACAGGGTTGACTTGCTTGTGCTTTCTAAGACGAAACCACTCTAAGAGTTTACAATGATGCAAGCTCTCTTGGGCTGTCAGAAACTCTGTTTGCAACAAACAGCAACCTCATTCTTCCGAATGAGTCTGTTTCAGGTGATGTTTGAAGCACTGAAGTACTGGTCTATATGGGATTTTTCTGATTTTTCGGTTTCATTCCTGATAAAAATATGTTGGATTTTTTACCAGCTCCTGCCCATTTTATGCTTTGTCCCACTCCCGTCCGCAAAAGCCTACAGGTAGAGATCAATGCAAAAATTTCAGTCCTGTTTTAGTATGACTCTGTCTCGTTTTGGTGTCACAGGCTATTTTTTCTGATTCCCAAACACACCATGCTTCTGACCTGACCTCGTTGCATTTGTCACAGCAGGCAAAAGTAAGGTGCTTTCCTTCGTGGTCGCACACAACCCCAAAAAGAAACCAAAAAATCCCACCAGTCTTTTCTCCCGCTTTCAGTGCACAGATCACTACCTTCCTACTTCACTCAGCAATTCAAAACTTCACTCAGTTGCATCGGTCCCGCAGGAATGCAGATCTCTACTTTGAAGCTGTTCTTAAATGGATAGTTCACCCAAAAATGAAAATTCTGTCATTAATTACTGATCCTCATGTCGTTCCAAACCCGTAAGACCTTCATTCATCTTCAGAACACAAGGTAAGATAATTTTAATAATTTTAATGAGAGCTTTCTAACCCTGCACAGACACCAACACAACTGACACGTTCAACTCATGAACAAGCTTCAAAGACTGACACGGAAGAGAAGAAATTGTTAAAATCGTTATTTTTGTTCTTTTGTGCACAAAAAGTATTCTCGTAGCTTCATAAAATTACGGTTGAACCACTGGTGTCACATGGACTTTAACAATGTCCTTACTACCTTTCTGGGCCTTGAAAGTGTCAGTTGCGTTGTTGTCTATGCAGGGTCAGAAAGTCAAGTCACCTTTATTTATATAGCGCTTTTAACAATACAGATTGTGACAAAGCAGCTTTACAGTATTAAATAGGAAATAGTGCATCAATAATGCAAAAGTATAACAGTAAACACTCAATTTTCAGTTAAAAGGTCTCAGATTTCATCAAAAATATCTTAATTTGTGTTCTGAAGATGAACAAAGGTCTTTGGAACGACATGAGGGTGAGTAATTAATGACAGAATTTTCATTTTTGGATAAACTTTGGATAAAGTAGATGTTATTTAGATACACTTAACAGGTCCTTTTTGAACTGTCGTTCTCACCAATGTGAATATTCTGTTGCTTTTGTGTGTTACAGAGGTTTATTGTTCGTCATCTCTGCGACTGGACACAGTTACCGCTACACTGCCACCATGCTTCCTTTGCGCCTTCCATCGACCCCTTTCTCCTTAACTCCTTGCCTTTCCTCTCTCCTCCTCCTGATCTTCCTTTTGGGCCTCGCCCATCTCTCTCAGGCCAGTGGCGATGCATCCCACAGCAGCCCGGGGAACTGTTCAGGAGAGGACAGCTGCTCTGAAGGTGTCGTCCTGCCAGTATGGAACCCCCAGAACCCCTCTGTGGGCGACAAGGTGGCACGTGCCATTGTCTACTTTGTGGCCCTCATCTACATGTTCCTTGGCATGTCCATCATCGCTGACCGGTTCATGTCATCCATCGAGGTGATTACGTCTCAAGAGAAGGAGATAACGATTAAGAAACCCAACGGCGAGACCACCACAGCGACCGTACGCATCTGGAACGAGACCGTGTCCAACTTGACCCTCATGGCCTTGGGATCATCGGCCCCTGAGATCCTGTTATCCGTTATTGAGGTCTGCGGGCACAAGTTTGAAGCTGGTCACCTGGGCCCGAGTACAATTGTAGGTAGCGCTGCCTTCAATATGTTTATTATCATCGCCATCTGTGTTTACGTGGTCCCAGATGGTGAGGTACGCAAAATCAAGCACTTGAGGGTCTTCTTTGTGACGGCAGCCTGGAGCATATTCGCCTACATTTGGCTCTACTTGATTCTCTCTGTCTTCTCTCCTGGTGTTGTGGAAGTTTGGGAGGCCGTGCTTACTTTCCTCTTCTTTCCGCTATGCGTGGTTCAGGCCTGGATTGCCGACCGTCGCTTGCTGTTTTACAAATACGTCCACAAGCGCTACCGTGCTGACAAGAACCGCGGTATCATCATTGAGACGGAGGGTGACGGCATGTTCACCAAGATGGATATGGAGATGGACGGCCAAGGTGCCAATTCCCACCATAAGGAGGCTCTTGATGGGATGCTAGCTGGGGTGGAGGAAGGAGGTGGTGGAGGAGGTGGAGGGGAAGAAGAGGAGGCCAGGAGGGAGATGGCTCGTACGCTGAAGGAACTCAAGCAAAGACACCCAGAGAAGGACATGGAGCAGCTGATCGAGATGGCAAACTATCAAGTTCTGGTGCAGCAGCAGAAGAGTCGAGCTTTTTATCGCATCCAGGCCACTCGAATGATGATCGGAGCGGGGAACATCCTGAAGAAGCATGCTGCAGACCAGGCCAGGAAGGTGGTGAGCTGTCATGAAGCTAATGCCCAGGAGGAAGACCCTCACACCATCTACCTGGAGTTTGAGCCCTCACATTATCAATGCTTTGAGAACTGCGGCTCCTTAAAACTCTCCGTGACCCGACATGGTGGAGACAGCGGCTGCACTGTCAAGGTAATGATTCTGCTGTCTTTACCCAACAGTACTGTGATTACATTGCTGTGATTGTACTTTAATTATATGGATGTGATATAATTTTGAGGCCAGAAACCTACACGATTCCCAGCAGCAAGGATGTACTCTCAGAGCTATTTTAAATAATTACAGCACTTAGGAGACAAGCAATTAAATGACACTGTTTTAACAGATTTCAGATTAGCTCATTTTATTATTTAAACTTTTAATTTGTGAAGTTTACCACAGGAAATTAGATTCAATCATTTTAAGTGGTGTTGATAAGATGGTGAAATATACTATATTATGTTTAATATGATGTTGCATAATAATTATTTTAAATAAAAAATTAAAATTTTGTTATTATTTTGTTATATGACTGATGATAATACCAAATAATTATTTTAGAAATTAATAAACAAAACAATGTATATTGTATTATTATTATGTGATATGATCAGTCAAAATAAGTTACTATTATGAGGAGTTCAAGCGCATAGCGCTGTAACCCCATTGTTATTGTTAATATGGCCAAGGATCAAAAATGTCCATGTAAAACTCATCGGGCAGACCAAACCGTAAGTCGTAGAGACTTGAAACTTGAAGGGATGGTAGTACTCACACTGCCTACAACGTCACGAAGCCTTGCCCCAATCGACCTAACGGGGGTGCTACAGCAATCAAAAGTATGAAATCGCTCATAACTCCTACATGGTTCGTCGCAGGCTCCATTGTCTTATGGTGAAGTTTTAAAAAACCTACTTTTGTGAACTAGGTTTTTCACCCAATTGGAACCAAATCAGTGCAGGATGATTCTCTGCAGAGTGAAGTATCAAAAAAATTTGAACTTTTGGGAAAAAACATAGAAACGGCCATTACTACGCAGCAGTTTGTCCTACTGACATGAAAATCTGTGGCGTATCACATTTTTCAAGGGCATAAACAATTGTATAATCCACTGTTTTTCACATATGCACACGATATTCGTATCATACGATAGACCTCCTCATTCTGAACAACTTTTGCCTCAAACCGTTTGTTAAATGATTGAGAAAATGTAAAAAACTAATAGGTTTTTTACAAAACACAGCAATGCAATTCTCTGGACTCTTTAGGTCAATAATTAATTAATAAAAAAAAAAAAAAAGTTTAAATTTACCCTTTGGGAAGGTATAATGGGGTCGTTTAGAAAAGGGACCTGCCCAAAAATGTCCAAAAGCCTACAAAACCTAAACGAAAGCTCAAAACTTTACGAAACCCGGTGAGCACATGCGACAGGCGAGGGAGATTGGACTACAGCTGGCACGATAATAGTCATAAACATTTAAAAAATCACATTTCTATCGCAAATGACCTGTATTTGCCAAAAATGCTTTTTAAATAAATGATTTAGATGGTTAAAGGCTTGCTAAATAATATGTAATATCTTTTTTCATATGTGCTAAAATGACTTAAAGTGCCTGAACCCCAGTACTGCTTGCAGCTATATTTTTTTATTTTTTACTATTTATAGTAATAATAATAATAATAATATAATTATTTTGTTATATGATTGACAATAATACCAAATAATAATTCTTAGAAATTAATAAACTAAAAAAATTATATTGTTTTATTTTGTGATAGGATCAGTCCAAAATATGTTTTTAATTGTTTTTACTGGTGTAATAATAATAATAATAATTGATGATGATAATAATAATAATAATATTTATTTATTATTCCTTCTTAATGTTCCTGGAATCTTTAAATTATGACACATTCTCTGCAAAGAGTTACATTATAACACACTGTAAGATTTTTTCCCCATATACTCACTGTATCTCTTGAATATAAAAAGATAGTATTGCCTCCTCAGCACTTTAGCTGTGTGACAGTAGTACTGTTTCTGTATCTAGGTTGACTATCGCACAGAGGATGGCACTGCTAACGCCGGATCAGACTATGAATTTGCCGAGGGCACTCTGGTCTTTAAACCGGGCGAGACTGTGAAGGAGCTGACAGTTGGCGTGATTGACGATGACATATTCGAGGAAGATGAGCATTTCTACGTACATCTCAGCAACCCTCGTGTCGTCCACCGCGCCGAGGTCTCCGTCCTCGACCCTAATGCGGTGTCTCCAGGCAACAGCATTATAGGGTCCAGCCACGTTCCTCCTAAAGCTGCCCTGGGTAACGCGCACACTGCCACGGTGACCATTTATGACGACGACCATGCAGGGATCTTCACGTTCGAGAGCAATTCCACACGAGTGAGCGAAAGCGTGGGCATCATGCAGGTGAAGGTCCACAGAACGTCTGGAGCAAGGGGGAAGGTGGCAGTACCGTACCACACTACCGAGGGAACCGCCAAAGCTGGAGAAGACTATGAAGAAGTGGCTGGCAAACTGGAGTTCCTCAATGATGAGACCATGTAAGTTAAACATTCTTATTTGAATATGTGTGCATGGGTGGTTTTCAGAGAGACAGAATGTTTTTGTCACTGCCAACACTAATTGAGCCAGATGTTTGCAGAGAGCATGTTTTTTGTGTTCAAATAGGCAAGACAGAATCAAGCCATTCTTGTCATTAAAACTTTAGCTCAAAGCTGTGTCCCAATCTGCATACTTCTCTTCTGCACTAAAATTCATACTTGACTAAAGATGGAAAAGTGCAGTGTTTTATGTATTTATGAGGCAGAACGTAAGATCTGGGACAGACTATGACATCTTAAATGAATAGTTCACCCAAAAATGAAAATTCTGTCATTGCTTACCCTCATGTCCTTCCAGACACGTAACCCGACCTTCGTTCATCAAGGGCTTACTGACCCTGCATATGGTTACACTTTATTTTGATAGTCCACTTTAGACATAAGTAACTTTGCATTTACATGTCAACTAATTCTTATTAATTTGCAACTACATGTTTACTAACTCTCAGAGCAGACTGATAGGTTTAGGGTTAGTAGAACAAGTTGACATATACTTGCAAAGTTTAGAAGAGTATTAGAAGATATTAAGCAGACAGTCTACTAATACTCGAATAACTAGTTGACATGCAGTTGCAGAGTTACTTACTGTTAGTAGAATGTCTAAAATGGACTATCAAAATAAAGTGTTATCCTGCATAGACAGCAACTGACACGTTCAAGGGCCAGAAAGGTAGTAAGGACATCGTTAAAATACTCCAAGTGACATCTGTGGTCCAACCTTAATTTTGATATTTATTTTTAGATATGAGAATACTTTTTCAGGGCAAAGAAAACAAAAATAATGACTTCAAAAATAATGACCGCAGCTGTCACATTTTTCCTATTTTAACGATGTCCTTACTACCTTTCTAGGAAAGTGGTAGTTGCATTGCTGTGTATCCATGGTCAGAAAGCTCTCAGATTTTATAAAAAATATCTTAATTTGTGTTCCAAAGATGAGCAGGTTAAATGAGGGTGAGTAATTAAAGGAGAAGTCCACTTCCAGAACAAAAATGTACAGATAATGTACTCACCCCCTTGTCATCCAAGAAGTCTTTCTTTCTTCAGTCGTAAAAAAATTGTTTTTTGAGGAAAACATTTCAGCATTTTTCTCCATATAATGGACTGATAATGGTACCCCGAGTTTGAACTTTCAAAATGCTGTTTAAATGCACCTTCAATCGATCCCAAATATGGTTGTAAACGATCCAAGTCGAGGAAGAAGGGTCTTATCTAGCGAAACGATCAATTATTTTCAAAAAATGTAAATACTTTTTAATCTCAAACGCTCGTCTTGTCTTGCTCTGCCTGAACTCTGTGTATTCTGGCTCAAGACAGTTAGGGTATGTCGAAAACTCCAATTGTATTTTCTCCCTCAACTTCAAATATCATTTCAAAATCATCCTACATCGCTGCAGAAGTACCGACCCAGTCTATGCAAAGTGAACATGCAAAGTAGATCAAACACCCCTAAAAAAAAAAAGGTACAACAGCGATACAGGATGATTTTGAAGTTGAGGGAGAACATGAGATGGGAGTTTTTCAACATACCCTAACTGTGATGAACCGGCAGAGTAAGACTAGATGAGCGTTTGACATTAAAAAGTATATAAATTGTATTATTTTTATGAAAATAACTGATTGTTTTGCTAGATAAGACTCTTCTTCCTAGGCTTTGGAAGTTCAAACTCGGGGCACCATAAAAGTCAACTATATGGAGAAAAATGCTGAAATGTTTTCCTCAAAAAACATAATTTCTTTACAACTGAAGAAAGAAAGACAGGAACATCTTGGATGACAAGGGGGTTGTTCTGAAAGTGGACTTCTCCTTTAATGACAGATTTTAAATTTTTTGGAGAACTATCCCTTTAAAATTGTGTTTTGACCTTCCTGATCTCATGACAATAACACACCTGTGAAAGACGTGAAATATGTACCAATATGTACATCTCACTGCAGTTTCCTACAGAAAGGAACACTAGAGACGGTAAAACAGCGAGCACTTGTAATCGTTTTTGTACACAGTTATGATTACAGCTCCAAATGTTTCGCTTTCTGAACGCAACAAGCTTGCTCGGTAGCTCAGCTGCCAAGGAATTGGACTTAGGCCCTGTTTACACTAGTTTTAAAATGAAAACGATCCTCGTCTACACTGGCGTTTTACCTGCGTTTCAGAAACGATTTCCGTCCACACAACTGAAAACGCATGTCACATGACCATTCATGCAGGTACAACCATAGATATGTATAGGTAGATGCCCTATTATTTAGATGGCGGACGCGTCTACGCGCTTGGAGTAGTCGAATGGGGAATCTACCTGTACATATCTATGGGTACAACAGTGAGCATGATGTTATAGTTTACAAGGTTATCAAGGATACGCAGAACGAACGCTGACAACCACTCCATCATTTTCAGAAGTCTCCGTTTTGGTCCATTTACACTGAAATGTAACTCAGTTTTCAAACTAAAACAGCATTTGGAAAAGCCTCCATTTTTGATGGTCGAAAACACTGTAGTAGTTTAAATGACAGGTGTAACCATAGCAAAAATTATGTGTTTTAAAACAAAAATGCAATAGCGTAAACACAGCCTTAGGACGCGGAATCTTTGGGTACGAAACCTGTGAAAAACTGGGCTGAAAGACGAGAGATCAAAAAACAAGCTAAAACGGCATATTTGCACTTACGTTTTTATGTCACATATGCTTTTTTTCACACTGTCGGGCAGGTTTAGGTGTAGTGCAGATGCTATGTTATTTTCAAACGTCATGGAGCAATAGAGTTATAGCGCCACTCAATGGACATTTCAAGTCAGAACTGCAGTGACGTACTAAACCAAGGTCACATAAAACATGCCATATGTACGTTCATATGTTCCGGGAAAAACCGAACACTCTTTTAGTGCCACTCAGTGGACATTTCACATCAAATATGTCACAAAACTTACATGGCAGTATGTATTTTACGTCATGTGAATAAGTTCCCACAGGTACGTTTTCGTCATGAGATCATGCTGCTTTGACATATAATAGTGAAATATAGGTGAAAAGTCACCTTAGAGAAGGTAGCATATGTATGTGCAGTGATGCCTGGCCTGTTATGTTTCACAACCGCAAATTAACCTGAATGGGTCGAAGTGCTGGAAATGGATGGACTAATTACAGAGTCCACATGGACCACCCACTCACCACATCCGTTTTAAAATGACTTGAAATTATGATGTTAATGAGTCAGGTTTTATCGATCGCTTTGCTCTGTTATATTAAAGGATTTATTGATTTAATGTCCTGAAAAATTATTTTAATATTGTATTTATTATTTAAATATTATTCAAATCTTTGGTGGCTGTGCCTTATTTCAAGTCCATTGCAGTGTCAGTAACAAATGCAAATTGGTATGCAGCCCATGCCTCAGATTTCTGTTTGGAGTCTGCGTGTACATGAATGTTTCCTCCACAGATCGGTAGTTAAAGTAAGAAGATGTGCCCTGATGGCCTGGTATGATCGGAGTATGCATGGATTACAGGCTCCAGTGCTAAAAAAAAAGATAGATAAGAGCTAGGCAAAAGGAAATCTATAAATCACACATAAAAAAGGAATAAACAAGGGATTATGTTGAAAAGATGTGTGAAGTCTGGAAGGAAGCCAGAGAGGGGGAGATGGAGAGCGATAAAGCTGCTGAGTTTTCTCTCAATCCTGAAAATCGATACTGACCTGCACATCAAGCACACTGCGCTTGCTGCAGATCTGAGGTGAACAGGTCAACTGTAGAAAAGAACATACTGGCTACAGAAGGAGGGAGGTAGTTGTTGTAATCCGTTTGTCGGGTTGTAGGTAAACAGCTGAAATAGGCGATGGGGTGAACGTAGCATTGTTAGTCATGGATGGACCGCATTGACAGTGAGAGAAAAGCTCATGTGTTACAAGATGGAGAAATTCCAGTCACAAGCAGCATGTTCATTCAAACTGACAAACCCCTCAGATCCTTAGGCCAAGGAGATATTGAATGCAACTTCTAAAAAAAGTGTAAAACAGGACAGCGTGGTGGTAAATTTTTTATTTACCCTGAAAGGGAACGAAGAGTCTGATTTGGTTTTTAAGAACTAAGTATACTTTTTTTGCTTAGAATGATCCTGAGACTTAAATTTCAAAGATAGTGTACATATATTTTACTAATTATGGATTATAAATGCCTTAAAGGGATAGTTCACCCAAAAATGAAAACTACCCCATTATTTACTCACCCTCAAGCCATCCTAGGTGTATATGACTTCCTTCTTTCAGACGAATACAGTCAGAGTTATATTTAAAAAAGTCCTGGCTCTTCCAAGCTTTATAATAGCAGTGAATGGCTGTTGAGATTTTGAAGTCCAATAAAGTGCATCCATCCATAATAAAAGTATTCCACACAGCTCCATGGGGTTAATAACGGCCTTCTGAAGTGAATCGATGCATTTGTGTAAGAAAAATATCCATATTTAAAAGTTGTGGAACTTATACTAAACTATAAACCGTAATATGTACATTCATGAGAGAGTAGGACATAGGCATAGCGTAAGCTCTGGTGAAAAGTGACGAAGACAGAAGCGCAGTGGAGAGAGCAAAACAAAACATCAGTCATGAATTACAAAACAAGGATTTTGTTGGAGGATTTTGATATAAGCCAAGAGGAGACTCGCTTTCCTTTGCTGTATACAAAACTTGAGAGTCTTGAAAGACTAGCATATTCTCACCAGAGCTTACGCTACACCTACGTCCTACGTTATCCACTGGAATGCCACTCTCTTGTGAACACATGTACGGCAGTTAGCGGAAGCTAAAAACTGTG
The DNA here is from genome assembly GCA_019740295.1 of Labeo calbasu. Lineage (NCBI taxonomy): Eukaryota > Metazoa > Chordata > Actinopteri > Cypriniformes > Cyprinidae > Labeo > Labeo calbasu. The sequence continues at coordinate 1,902 of JAHKKF010496569.1, read as the reverse complement.
GTTTATAAAGTTTTAAATATGGATATTTTCTTACACAAATGCATTCACTTCAAATGCCTTCATCAATCCCATGGAGCTATGTTGAGTACTTTTTATGATGGATGGATGCACTTTATTGGACTTCAAAATCTCAACACCCATTCACCGCCATTATAAAGCTTAGAGGAACCAGAACATTTTTTGATTGTATTCATAGTCATATACACTTAGGATGGCTTTTTTGGGTGAACTATTCCTTTAACTTTAGTTTAATGCATCCTTGCTGAATTAAAGTAGCAGTTTCTTTAAAACAAATCTTACTGTCCACAAAGTATACACAAAAAAATAAAATAAATATTCACAGAAATATCAGTACCTTTCTACTCATCACAATAAGTTAGCAATTCCCACCATTCAAACTACCAGAATGAGTAATTATAGGATTGTTATAATAATTAGAGGATAAAACGTCATTACAATACAATTGTCAACCAGGGGTTAAACTGGCTTGAAACATTTAATTATAGCAACCAAATGCACCCCTTTTTCAGGTTTTGAAACATAGGATCCCTTGCGTCAAAATCAAGATACCTAATGCCGAATTTCCAATTTAAATCCTGCTCTGCTTATTAAAAAAGTGCCAATAATATCATCCAGGCCATTTTAGGATGTCTTTGTTCTGCAAATGGGTCCGTTCTTTCGAAATGTCACAGTTTTATGCACCGCAAACCAAAGAAATGCATGTGTGGATGGCAAGAATGTATCATTTTAACACTTTCTAGAAAAAAGCCTTGCATTATGTGATGCTTTGCCTACATTGGAATATTAGATTGAGATTGCATCATGTTTCCTTTTGCATGCTAAATGGTTTTCTGCCTTTGGGCTTATCTTGCCGAAGGCACAAAGTGAGTCAGGACTGCTGCTGGTGCTCCTTCCAAAACAACAGGACGCAACGTCCCTGATTCCCCTGGTTTGTAAGATTGGATTGGGAACAATATGACATGATGGAAGGCGAGCACAGTGAATGAGAAATGAGAGCAGGGACAGATGGAAGCATCGATCGAACTTATTAGTTGAAAAGTAAGAGAGCAGCGAAATGAAGAGAGGCATAATGGTGTGCAAGGCATCATGGGATGAACAGAATTAAACCATGATGTGATGATAAAGCACAAGCTATAATTCACAGAGGAGGAACGAGAGAGAAAGAAGAGGTGAGAGGCAGGTGCGTGGGTGGAAGGGAAGGTAGAACGAGGGAGGCATAAGAGATGAGGGTGATTTGTTTGAACAGTTCACTCATCCTGTTCAGTGTGTTGGGCAACTAGAGAGGGATACAAGAAGTCAAGCACTGTGTGGGAGTGTGTGTGTGTGTGTGTGTGTGTGTGTGTATGTGTGTGTGTGTTTTACATGAAATGTGTCGTCTATCATGGAAAGATCTGACCTGTGTGAGTGTATGTTGATTCAAAAGGGTGCGTGTGAGTATTTTCGGAGGCGGGTGAATGACTGTGCTCCACGTATGAACTTTTTGCGTGTGTTCAGAAGTGGAAACTGAGAACCTGAAAAAAAATTATGATAACTAGGAATGCGTCAGTATTACAATTCTTGCTAATACAGATAAGCTGACATTTAATGTTGATTATAATGTATGTGCCAAAGTATTACTTTAACCTCAATTCAACCTGAAAATGTTACCTTGTATGTTTTTATTTTTTACAGCTGAAGTCAAAAGTTTACATGCACCTTGCAGAATCTGCAAAATGTTAATTTTTTTACCTAAACAAGAGGGATCATACAAAATGCATGCCATATTTATTTATTACTGACGCAAATAAGATATTTCACAACCCTTCAACCCTTTCCAACAATGACTGTATGAATTTGAGATCCATCTTTTCACACTGAGGACAACTGAGGGACTCATATGCA
>JAHKKF010496554.1:0-11356 GCA_019740295.1 Labeo calbasu | reverse complement strand
ATGAACTTAAATGATTTTAGCAAATGGCTGCAATATAACAAAGAGTGAAAAATTTAAGGGGGTCTGAATACTTTCCGTACCCACTGTATATACATATACGTATGTATAATTTTTTTTTTTTAAGAAAGTGGCTGATCGTTTTGCTAGATAAGACCCTTATTCCTTGGCTGGGATCATTTAGAGCCATATGAAGCTGCATTGAAACTGCATTCTTAAAGGGGTTATCAAATGCTCATTTTCCACAAGCTGATATGATTCTTTAAGAAGTCTGTAACATGCTTTGGTTAAAATTTCTAAGTGGTAGTGTAAAAAAATACCCACCCTTTTTACCTTTAAATGCTAATGAGCTCTTCTCACCCTGTCCCTCTCTTCTGTAGGGTGATGAGGCGGTCTGTTTACTTTAGCTGTGTTTGCTAACTAGCACATTATTAAGAAAGGCGATTTTGTAAAAGATGCATAAAACAAACAAACAAACAAACAAAAAAACACCTTATACTCACTTCTGCTGTAGGTGAAGCAGCATCACAAATATTTCGCGCGAACATAGACACATTTATGTAGATCGGGGATTGGCGCATTTCCTTCAAAAATGAAAGTAATGTTAACCTCTCCGTCTTCTGCAGCTCAGATGTCAGGAGTAAATGGTGACTGCTATGATCATTATTACATCCAACAAAAGAACACCTCAATTTCTCAATCAGAGACATTTTTGTCTTTCCTTGCACCGGAGTAGACACAATGGCGGCCAGAGTTTGACAGTTACAGCTCAGCCAGGGCGGGTCTAAGGTAAGACGGGCTTGTCAATCAACTATCATGGAGCGGCCGTTGTTGGTGTGATGTCACACAGACAAGAACCTGAGAATGGCTTGATTTGAGAAAGGATATTTTTTTATAAAGATTACAAAAATACCACTGGGTGGATTTTTATCATTATAGGGTGTTGTGTACACACACTGCCAACACATTTATGTTCAAACAACAAGTAAAAGTGAGTTTTGCATCTCTTTAACCTTAAATTCGTTGAGCACCATTGAAGTCCACTATATTTAGAAAAATCCTGGAATGTTTTCTTCAAAAAACTTAATTTCCTTGCGACTGAAGAAAGAAAGACGAATCCTTTAAAAATGTTGCTCTGATGTACTCTTTAGCATGCAAAATACGTATTTAGTTGTGTGTGTTGTGGTCGCTCCGCGCAGCTTGTAGGTCTCTGGCTAACCGGCTGTGTTGACAAATAGTGAATGCTTGTCGTTGTTATTACTTGGAGTTATGATAAAGAATGGAGCAATACGTTGGTGTTCAAAAAAGGCTAACACATATACCATGGCTGTTTGGGTGTTTAATGTAATGGTGATGGACGTTCCATTTCCAAAATGCACTGCACGCAGTAGACCAATCACAACAGACTAGGTCATCAGACCAATCACCGCAGATTAGCGTCACGCAAAGGAGGGGTTTGGAAAAATACATCATTGAGCGAACAGTTTGGGAGTTGATGAGCAAATAAGGTAAAAATAAATGCATATTTTAAGACAATGAAAATGTTTTTTGACCTTGCATGCATGTCAACCTGTTGTTGGATTCAATTCATTTTGATAACCATTTAAAATTCATTCATCATAAAGCAATTTCTTCTGCGTCTTTATTTTATTCAATCTAGCCATAAACCTGAATAAAATGGCATAGAACATTGTTTATTTTTCTGTATTAAGACACAGGGCTGGTCTAGTGCTTATTACAAGAAGCACTGGTCTTTGTACCAATGTGTGTCTACAAGAGTAGGGATGGAAGGCAGTTGAACTTAGTTAAACGATATTATATAAATTGACAGTTTGACTAGGTGTTTGACTAGCTGTCTAAAAGCAGAATATTTTTTTCAGCTAGTCTTATGCCTTCCTGCTCTAGGAAAAGCATTTTATCATAAAACAATGTGAAACACAGAAATTTTCACAGAAATTGTTTATTTTATATAGATGATACTTCTCAAATTAAGAATTGCTTAAATAAATATAGTAATGATTTTTTTTTTTTTATAAAAAAAATTATATTTTAAAACATTTAAAAATTGTAAATATTGTTTTTATAATAAGTTAGGCCGTAGAGGGCCTACCTAGTTGACCCTGACAGTTTCCCACTGACAATTTTGCTATATTACATGTCAAACATTTTGAATTGTTCGTCAGATGTATACCAAATAAGGCTCTTACATCATCACATCAGGTTTCTCAAACCTGGTCCTGGACACCCCCCAACACTGCATATTTTGTTTGTGACCCTAATCTGACACCGATTTCAGGCCTTGGAGTTTCTTTTAATGAGCTGATGAGTTGAATTAGGTGTGTTTGATTAGGGAGAGACACAAAATGTGCAGTGTTGGGGAACACCCAGGATCAGGGGTGAGAAACACAGAGGCTACGTCTACATTATTTTGAATACATTTGGATTAATTTGGATTAATGGGTTTTCATTTTAAAATGCTCTCTGTCCACTTTAGTGTTGTCAAGTGTTTTCTAAAAGTTTCTCATCCACACTGAAACGTAAGAATGTTAAATTCGCCTTACTGGACATGTGTAAAACCTTATAAAAGCTCACTTAGATGATACAGACAGAACAGACATAAGTTTTCACGCATTTCTTCTAACAGGATAATTTATTTACGGAAATATCATTCACTGACTCATCCGTATTGCACTCACTTATGTTTGATCTAAAAAGCAGCTGCCCTCTGTCAAGAGGTGACGTGGAGCGAGGAGACGTTGGGGTAAATTTAAACAAAATAGAGCCATGGCTGAACAGGGAGTCCAAAGAGCCATGGCAGAGCAGCCTCCATGGCCTTGGCCTCGACTCTCTCCACTCGGCCACTATGGCCGGAGCCCTATAGGCCCCCCCAAAAAATACCTTGGGGGAAATTTCGGGTTCTGAGGCCCTCCGTGGGCCAGACGTGGGAACAATGGCCTCCCCTGGGCTTGACTTGAGATCTGAGGTCCCCCTGGGCCAGAATAGCGGCCCTCTCTAGGCTGGACTCGGTAACAGAGTCTCTCTGGACTGGATGTTGGAACAGAAGCTCTCTTTGGGCTGGACTTGGAAACTGGAGCCCTTTCTGGACTAAACATGTAACTGGAGCCTTCTCTGGGCTGGACTTGGGAACCGGAGCCCTCTCTGGGCTGGACTTGGGAACCGGAGCCCTCTCTGGGCTGGACTTGGGAACCGGAGCCCTTTTTGGGCTGGACATGGAACTGGAGCCTTCTCTGGGCTGTACTTGGGAACTGGAGCCCTCTCTGGGGTGGATTTGGGATCAGGAGTCCTTTCTGAGCTGGATTTGGGATCAGGAGCCTTCTCTGGGCTGGTTGTGGGAACGGGAGCCTTCTCTAGGCAGAACGTGGGGTCAGGAGCCCTCTCTGGGCTGGACATGGGAACAGGAGCCCTCTCTGGTCTGGACAGGGAAACAGAAGCGCTCTCTTAGCTGGACTTGGTAACTGGAGCCCTTTCTGGGATGGACACAGGAACAGGAGCCCTCTCTGGGATGGACACGGGAACAGGAGCCCTCTCTGGGATGGACACGGGAACAGGAGCTCTCTCTGGGATGGACACGGGAACAGGAGCCCTCTCTGGGATGGACACGGGAACAGGAGCCCTCTCTGGGCTGAACGTGGGATCAAGAGCCCTCTCTGGGCTGGTCATGGGAGCAGTAGCCCTCTCTGGTCTTAACTCGGGAACATAGTCTCTCTCTAGGCTTGACGTTGGAACAGGAGCCCGCTCTCGACCCTGGTCAGGGGCTGGAGCCTTGGAGGATTGTCTCGTTTTTCTCCTCCTCCTTTGGGCTGAGAGTGCAGCGGCCGGTGGGCTTGACTGCAGAGTGGCCGGCGGGCTTGACTTGGGAACTTCGGAGAACTCTGGGGTGCTTTGGGTTGGGCAGGTGGTTGGAGCTGTTGGCGAGGTATGTTGGGGTTCCTGCCATGGGGTGAGCTGGGGAGACACGGCGTGTTCCAGAGGAGACTTTTTCCTTTACTACATCTACTTAGAAGTCGGAACTATTTAAATAAAGGATGATATTTAATCAGCTTGATCAGGGGAAAGTCGCACATGGGGAGATTGCATCGGTTTGTGTCGTCATCCAGCCCCAGCTGGAAACACGAACCCAGAGCAGCGTTGTCCCAGCTCTCCCGGTTGGAAAGCTCTAGGAATTCCTCCACATATTTCTCCAACTTCCGACCAGCACTGCTGCAAACACCAAAGCCTGTCCTCAGCGTCTGTCATCCTGTAGGGTCTGGTGTTCTGTCACAATTGGAAAACATGGACCAAGGAGTCATCAGGGTAAACGTAAACAAAATAGACTTTGTTAACCAAAAACCAAAGGAGATACACACAGAAGTGGGGAATAACAATAGATTTAAAGTTAAAATCACTTGAATTAAAAATGACAATAAATAATAGAAACACTACATTTTAACTGGTAAAAGGGATACACAAACTCATTTGAGCTAGTAGACTAATTAGGGCTGTGTTAGCCAGCTTACATTTGATTTACAGTTATTGCTATCATAAAAATACACTTATGTAGGATTAAAAATGATACATGTGTCATATTTAATGTCCAAGAATAAATATTTTAGCAAAATGTATATTTTACTCAAAATTATTGTGCTATTATTCTATTGCGTTCCGTCTGTTTGGCTCGTATGCGCACAGCAGCGCTCGTTCACTCGCCTACTCCTGACAGCAATATGGATTTATTTGCATGACTTTCTAACATTTACAGATGAAGAATATAACTGTCTGTTATGCACTGGGGAAAACACAACATCTCAAATGCATAAAAAAAAAAAACACAAATATATTCGCTGTTTGCCATGGTTGATCAATTTCATCCATAATCGATATTAAAAAGGGCTGACATTATCTTGACTCACTGAACTTGGATCAAATTAGTGAGATTACGTGAACTTCAATTGCCGCTTATGAAACGGCTTTAGTCCCAATTGTATTTCAAGTCAGGTTTTGGACTTTAATTCCTGTTTTTCTTAGCTTCTTTTATGAAACAACCCCTTGGAAACAATTGAACACAATAGGAACAGGAATAGGATAGACCAAATTTGGGCATGAAGCACACAAGGGAAAAACTAGGACGTAGACAAAAAGCCTTCCGTTTTTACAGTCCACACTACAACGTGAAAACGGTGTTTTCAAATGTATCCACTCTGGAGAGCACTTTCAAAAGCTCAGTGTTCCTTGACAAAAACGGCATCTCAGTGTAGACCGAAGGCCAAAACGGTGAGAAAAATATGCATTTTTAAACAAAAAACGTATTAGTGTGGACGTGGTCTGATTTAGACTGTAATAGCAGAGAGTTATTAAAATATTTTCACTGTATTTGAGAATAAGGTGCTAAGTGCTTCTTGGTACATTTTCTTACTCTTCTTTGCTTAATCTTATTTGCGAGATTAAATGATCTTTTTTTTCTCCAGGCAAAAGCTCACTGGCGAGTTGGTGTGGCCACTCTCAATACTCTGGCTGGCTACATTGATTGGGTTGCTCTGGTCCACATCACCAGTGATAACTGCCGCCTTTTGGAGATCTTCTGCCTGTTGCTGAGCGAACCTGAGCTTCAGTTGGAGGCTGCAGAGTGTCTACTAATTGCCATTAGTAGGAAAGTGAGTGCTGAGTGACTGCTGTATTTACATCATAAACTCTCTTTTCAGCTGCTTTTCTAAAATAATATTCCTTATATTTTATTAATTTGTTTGATGTTCATTCTGCAAGTCATTGCTCTCATTGGAGTCTAATTCACATATACTTAAGCCATTTTGGTAGATTAAGAGCCAGTTAAACTTAAAAACTCATTGTGCACGCCAGGGGTGTCAAATTCAGTTTGTGGAGGGCCACTGTCCTGCAGAATTTATGTGCATTCAAACCATGTCGTAATAACCACAGACTTGAGATGACAAGACTAGATTTTCTATTTGGAGCTGTTCACGTCCTCAGACTGGGAATTTCTATAGCACTGTTGTCAGCGGTCACATGCTACAAGTAGGAGCAAACAAGTGAACGAATTCAAACGCTGACGTATATACTGTGCATCTAAGAGCTGCAGCTGTCACAGAAACATCTTTGTCACATGTTCTTTTATCATACATGTACCTTATTTAGAAAATAATAATAACAGTAACACTCAAAATGACTTAATATTGTAATTACACATACCTCAGCGCCAACTTTGTAGTTTCATCGATGGTAAATTATTAATTTTCATAATGCCTTTTTTTTTTTGGATTCATTGGATTCAAGGACTGGAGAAAACACAGGGTATAAATTGGGAGAGATAAACAGGATAACAAGGTAACAAGGGGGAGGAGCTAATTAAGCAATATGGGAACTAAGGGGAGCCATGACAACAAACAAGGCAGAGGGGCAAACGGCAGACCAGACCAGGAATAGTGGAAACTGAGTCTAGAAGTGGCAGTGGAATGGGGAGGAGTGCCCTCTGGTGGATGTCCAGGGCACTCTAGCGGGTGATTGTAACATTCATAATCTTTAAATACTATTAAAATACTGGCAACAAAAATAAAGTCACATTAACATTTTAATGTATTTATTATTTTTAGTATCTTGAAACTCGGCCGAGCAGTGTTTTGCGAGCAGGTGATGATAATGGTCTTAGTGCACCATCAGGCGACCGTTAGGTTTACATTAGAATGAGCTACCTACAGGTGATTAATAAATATTTTTAAATCATCTGCCTAATTGTAATCACATCTCTATCATCTATTGTAAGTTGATAATGTCACCTCTGTAATTTAGTAATGTATTAAACTGAGTTCATGCCTACATAATGTATTTTAATATTTATAATGCATTAAATAAACGTTTAAGCACAGACAGCACGTGTAACGTCGGACAGCACTACAAAATCGCTGACATTCGATATATAGTGCGCTATATAGAAAATAGGAAACCTCTAGGTAGGTGTTTTTGAGCTGGCTGGAATGAAACTTAAGGACAGTGACCCTTCAAGACCAGAGTTTGAAACCTTTGGTGTAAACCTTTAAATCATAATGCCATATCATATTAAGAGCCAGGTGGCCATGAACTCTCTGTGTATACTCTTTAATCATGAAGCAATATCAAAATTGATTATGTACTTGAACCTTATTCTTTATATATCCCACTGAAAGATTTCCCTGGATGTGTAATTGTCTCACCTGAAAAACTGCATATATCATGCATCAGTTTTAATTTATAGTCATGTAGGCACTGTAGCTGATTATCTTCTCAAACGAAAAGTCAAGTATTGTAATGTTCATTAACCATGTTCTCAAATCATCCTCTTATAATAGTAGTATCAGTAACATGTATTTCTTTCAGCCATAGTAAGTTTTAAGAATTAATATTCATGAGTAAAACCTTAACATTAATAACTGGACAGGCAAATATAATAGATACTTCACCCAAAACTGAAAATTCTCTCATCAGTTACTTCTGCTGTAATGCATCTCTGTGAGACCATATAATGCAAATTGAAGCTTAACACTACAAAACACCATTCAAAGTGATCATGGCAGTAACCTGTATGATCCCAGTGGATAAATCAGTGTTTTCTGAAGGGAAACAACAGTTCAGTAATCCTGCTATGTGTTATATCTCTCTCTAAAAGTATTGCTTATTTTATTGTGCCTGTTGTGTCAACCTCTTAGTTTGCCATGTATAAGAAAAGGGGAAAAAGGGAAAACAAACAAACAAACAAAAAATTGCCTGGCAATTTTGGGGCTTGCAGATGAGAGATCTGTTTAGCTAATCAGTAAATAAAAAGTATCACTCCATCATTGTATTTGTTCTTGCAGTAAAACTTGACAGTATCAACTTGTTCACATTTTTGAAGGCGTATTTCAGTTGGCTGTAAAAAGCATATAATGCTTGACTGACGCTTTAAAAAAAAAAAAAGAAATTGCCAATGGCGTAAAATGGGCAACCAATAAGGAGCAACACTGTTTTGACTGAGCATGTTCTGTACTTTCACAGGGAAAGTTAGAGGAGAGGAAGCCATTCATGGTACTCTTTGATGAAGTTGCCATGAACTACATCCTGTCTGCTGCACAGTGAGTAAACGTCTTACTGTAAATCATGGTTCCCAAATCAGGAGGGCCATTGTATTATAGACTGTAGTTCAAGCCCAGATCAAACTCACTTGAAATTTTCTATTGGTCTCTAAAGACCTTGGCTGCATCCAAAAGCTGAAAAATGCTTACTCTGCATATGACGTTAACAAGGCATGTCCGAATCCAATGATCGTTTCACATCCTGTGATGTACTTAAATCAGAACAATTTTTAAAAGCATCATAGGTGTGTTCTCCTCTGCCTATAATGTAAATATATGAAAACTTTATTTTTGATTAGTAATATACATTAAGAACTATATTTGGACAACTTTAAAGGCAATTTTCTCAATATTTTGATTTTTTTTGCACCCTCAGATTCCAGATTTTCAAATAGTTGTATCTCGAACAAATATTGTCCTATCAACAAACCATACATCAATGGAAAGCTTATTTATTCAGCTTTCAGATGATGTATAAATCTCAGTTTTGAAAAATTGACCCTTATGTATTTTGTGATCCAGGGTCACATAATAATATATCACATAATAATATATCAGAGGCTGCGCTAGACTTTAACATTGTCCGTCATTTTGACAGACACGGTCATAAAAATTCTGTCATAATTTATTATTACCCGTCATTTTAATGTTCATATTTTAATTATAATAACATTTAATTGCTTTAATTGCGCAGTGTTTAAAAACAACAAAATACGCTAGGGCTGGGTAAACAAAACAAAAAAAAATAGATTTCTTGATTTTAATAGATTCTCATTTTAATGTCTATGTTGTTTTTAGTTGATTAATAAACAGTACATAGTGCATCTTCCTTCCAATAAATAGCAATAGGCTAGGCTTTGTGTTACTTTTGATATGAAACACAGTTTCAGATTTCAAATTCTGTCCATTTCATTAGGAAATTCAAGCAATAAATACCGTTTTGGCGCTCTTTAATGTGGCGTGATCGATCGTTGTGGCTTCTGTGTACTCGAGGTTGCGTTAGACTTTAACAGGGTTGTAAAAATTCTGTTGTAATCAATTATTACTCGTCATTTTAATTTTCATATTTTAATTATAATAACTTTTAATTGTTCACATTAAATTAATTTGTTCACATTTTCATTTTTAATTATGAACCTACAGGACGATATAGGCTTATGCATTTATTTTGAAGAGAACAGATGAACAGATGAGACTGCGTAACTTTTTATGTTCAACACCACACCCCGCAGTGATAGCGATTTTAATATATTAAATTAATATAATAAATCGCAATAGGCTAAGCTTTGTGTTACTTTTTATGTGAAACAAAGTCTCAGATTCTTGTGGCGTGATAGATTGTTGTATTTTCTGAAGCAAAAGATATGCAACGGTTTAATTTTTGTTCTGGATCCAGTGCTCTGCTGCCACACTGGAGTGCACTCGCCACCAACTGCACAGGGGTGGGAAGTACAGTTACAAGTTACAATAAAGCAGCCTCAGTGGAATCTGTCAAAATGATGGACGACCTTCAGATTTTTCCGTCACTGATTTTATATATATGTATATGTGTGTGTGTGTGTGTGTGTGTGTGTGTGTGTGTATGTATGTATGTTTGTATACAGTGCACACCGTAACTGAGTACACCCCCTCTAAAACTTGACCAATTCACCAATTACTTTTTACTTAGAAGACATATTAAGGTTCTTTGGAGATACAGTGTTCCAACAAGCCAGCTCGATCAATTACCAAAGAAGAATGTCAAAATTTAGGAAAATATCATTTTCTTATCAAATTGATAAAAAGTTTCGTTGCAAAAATGAATACACCCTCCTGAAAGTTAAAAAAAAAAAAGTGTTTAAGGCAATTTATGATCAACATGTATGTTTATTGAACCAAAACTTTTAAAGATAAATGTCAACAATGGAACCACTTGAGGGAAAACTTCCGGGAGATTTATTTCTTAGCATAAAAGAGGACAGTGGTACAAAAGGAATGCCAAATTATTGTTATACGTGTGAAAATGTAGCAGAAGTACCACTGACATTCAAAAACAATGGACTTGTGACAAGGCTCCTGGGTAACACTTTACCTGAAGGGGTGTGCATAAGACTGACATGACACCTTCATAATCGTGACATGACACATGACATGTTTTATGCATGATTATGACAACTGTCATTAAGTGTCTTTCGCTCAGTTATGTCATTTTTAATGCAAAGATGACATTGTTCGAGATGCCTTTGTTATGAAAACTTGACATAAACCAATACATCATAACCTGTCAGTGTCTTTGTCATGACAACTTGACAATACCAAGACAATGTTGTACTATACGACAGCTATGTATGTTATATACTATATATGTTGTACTATATGACAATATTTGTACAGAAAAATATGAAAGTGAACTAATATTTTGTTGTAAGGAAATGAATTAAAAAATGGAAAAAATGTAAGAAATATAAATGCTTGTGCACCTGTTGGGCAATTATTTATCAAGTCAGATAAGAAGGATCAGTCATCAGTCAGACATTAACTGTCCAAGAGAACTTGATTCCAGTGATTGAAAAAAATAAATAAATAAAATATAGCACAACCCGTATCAAAGAATTGATCTTGTTTTACTTATTTTTTTAATACCATCGTGGCCGATGTGGCAACACTTGGCATCTTGAACGCCAGTGGGTCTTCTGGATTCTAGAGGTTGATGGTATTTCCAGAAGACCCATTCTGAGACCCTTCAAGGTCCACTGAAGGCAAACACTTATAGGCCAAATTCAATGACACATCAGACCCAGAACATCAATCCTTACGGATGAATGGCGTGCCTACAAGAGACAGCTTACCCAGTGTGGATATCATTCTAAGGCGTTGTTCCTTTAAATGCAAATGTATTCTGTCTGCCATAAAAGACACTTTGTTGATCCAGGGGCTGGTGCTCATACTCAGCATATTGAGCGTGCATGGCAGAATTACAAGTTGGAAATATGTGACCCTGGACCACAAAACCAGTCTTAAGTGGCATGGGTATATTTTTAACAATAGCCAACCATGCATTGTTTGGGTCAAAATTATCGATCTTTCTTTTATGCCAAAAATCATTAGGATATCAAGTAAAGATCATGTTCCATGAAGATATTTTGTAAATTTCCTACCGTAAATATATCAAAAACTTATTTTTGATTTTCACAGTCCAGTAACTTTCCATGTTTTGATGCCAGAGCAGGGATGTAAATTAGACAAGAATATCTCCGATTGAGCGATTGAGGTGTTGTGTTGTTGGA
>JAHKKF010496540.1:0-12468 GCA_019740295.1 Labeo calbasu | reverse complement strand
GATAAAGTGAACTGAATTATCAACTAAGATGTTATGATAGTTTTTAGTTCAATGTATATTTAACCTAATGAAACCTTAACTTTGAAATCAGTATGATCAACTTTTTGCCTTTTACAAAGAAAAATCTGATTTAAAATACAACAAATCTCATAAATTGCACTTGAAATATTGCTAAAAATGTAATTGTTATTGATATACCTCTGAAAAAAAACGTAATAAAATACTAAAATTTATTTACAATATAGATGTAAGCAAAATCTTAAAAGGTTAATATAACCCTTCTAAATTGCAAACTAACTAAATGATTATTAATGTGTTCGGTAGTGACAGATTTGGGGAGAGGACAAATATTCCAAAACCTTCTGAAAATACAATATGAGAATTAACGGCACAGTTACTAGAAATGTGTACCTTGTATATTATATAATCTGCATATGTACATTTTTTTTTTTTTTTTGACTTTTTTTCTGACTTTGGACCAATTCTACGGAATGGCCCATATATTGTAAATCTGATATATAGAGAATAAAATCAAATTAATTATATTCAGCCAATATATTCTAAGAGAGCACAGTAGATTCTAGTAGTGTGTGATGTACCACAGTGATTTAGCCATTATGAGAATAATTACAGTATACATTGACAGGCTGTGTGTGTGTGTGAGAGAGAGTGTGTGTGGGTGTGAATAGTCCAATCTGTCTGCTCAGACTGTGCTCTGCTGGTGTTATTGGCTTAATCGCCCACATTATCAGATTGCACACTGGACTTTGCTTTCAATTATTACAGACTTCATTTTTGCCCAAAAAATGATCAAAAACCAAAACTTGAAAACTTTCATTCAGTTTTATAACCCACTTATTTGTCATTGACTTTCTTAGGCGTTGTTCATAATGCGTACAAATCTGATTTTGACTTCAAATCTGATTTTAGGTCTGAGTGTGCACAGTGTCATTTTGCAGTTTGATTAAATATAATCCGCTTCAGAAAATTACACCAATATCTGGTATATCTACAGCACAATGTGAAAGAGAGACACATCCTGAATTATGAAAAGCAGCTATTGTAAAATCCGATCTGACCAATTAGACTGGAAAATCGAATGTAATCGGATTTTAAACCACATGTGAATGTGGTTTGGATCAGGTTTGTAAACATTGGATTTAATGGTTTGTTGCTGTTCAGACTACAAAAAACTAAACAGATTTGAGGCATCTTCGCCAGAAAATCTGTCTGAACAAAGCGTTGAACTCCCTGTGCTGGCGAGGCTTAGCATGCTTCTTCACAGCAACAATAATGTAAGCTAGTAAAGCTGACCATTAACTCATCTATCCGCTTTTCTTCTCCTTTAGATGGACAAAGAGCTCGGCTCGTCCCCCAGGTCTAAGTCCAGATACACAGGCAAAGTGCGACTCTGTGTTGCCCGCTACAAGTGAGTGGATCCACTACAGCTGCTGTAACATGTTACAATACGTTACAATAGGACGTTTGCTGTAATAATAGGTTATAGCATGTCATTAGCTATAATGATTTGTTATATCATGCCATTAACTGTAATGATTAGGTGTAGAATAGCATTAGTCACCGTATCAGGTCTGCCTTGAAGCAATACTCTGGGTTAAGTACAAGTTAAGTATATCAACAACATCTGTGCACACTGTCAATTACCACAGATAAGAATTTTGACTCTTGCACAGCAGATAAACATTTAAAATATGCTTCACACTGTTTTGATGGTATAATCATAGCACTTATGATAACATCATACCCTATGTTATGAACAATAGCCATTTAAACATCTGCCTTAAAAAGTACAAATATTTTACAGCTTGAATATCACTAACTTGAATATAACTTCAGTAACTTTGTTACTGAAGCATTCCTGTAAAAGTTTTACTAAAAATATTATATAATATAAAAGTGATATAAAAGTACTATTGGGAGTCATAAAGTCCAAATTGTGATATATAAACTCACATTTCTGACTTTTTTTCTCAGGATTGTGATATAAACTCTCAATTGAGAGTTATAAAGTCAGAATTGCGAGATATAAACTCACATTTTTGACTTTTTTCTCAGAAATGTGTGATATAAAAGTACTATTGGGAGTTATAAAGTCCAAATTGCGAGATATAAACTCACATTTCTGACTTTTTTTCTCAGGATTGTGATATTAACTCACAATTGTTAGTTATAAAGTACAGTTTTAAGGGGAGAAGGACTGATATTTTCTCAGAATTATAAGTTTATATCTTGCAGGAAAAAAATTTTTTATTTAGTGACGAATTTGGGCTTCCAAAAATGTCAGCATTTTGTGCTAATACTATTTTGACATTTTAAAAATGTAGACTACTTCTTTAGCTTTTTGATTTAATCCAGAATATACCTTTTAATTTAGGGTCTAATAAAAACAATAATAATGAAGTTCATGAACTGAATTCAGCATGTCCTCTCTGCAGCTATAACCCTTACGATGGCCCCAATGAGCATCCTGAAGCAGAGCTCCCCCTGGTGGCTGGAAAGTACCTGTATGTTTATGGGACCATGGATGAGGACGGCTTCTATGAGGGTATATCACATAACAGGACGACTTCAAAGCGGTTATGCACTACCATTCAAAAGTTTGGTGTCAGTCAAATTTTTTAAAGGGGACATCGGATTCCCATTTTCCACAAGTCGGTATGACTCTTTAGGGTCTTAATGAAATGTTTGCAACTACTTCGGTTAAAATTCCTCCGTGGTTGTGTAAAACAACACCCTTTTTGCCCTTAAAAAACAGCTTTGTTCACAGCGACCTATTTCGGTGCATATCTCTTTAAATGCTAATGAGCTCTGCTAACCACACCCTTCTCTTCCGTGGAAGAGGAAAGGGGATTTGCAAATAATCATTCTGCTGGATCATGAACAGTGGGTACTGATTCATCCTTGAGTTTTAATTTTTTAGCAAAACCTGCCTTGATTGCAGACATAAACGAATTTAGGTGTATTCAGTGGCACATTACCATCAAAAACAAAACAAATCCACTGCGTCCTCAGTGGCTCTGATGTCAGAAGAAAATGTGGACTCTTAAGTTCACTTTTACATCCAACTACAAAACACCTGCATTGCTGACGAGACGTTGTCGCTACAACTGCTTGAGCGTGGAGAAAATGGTGGACAGTGTACAACAGGCTGAGGGCAAAAATATGCTAATACAGGACAGTCCGTCAGTGGCTATGGGCGGGGCTTGAGCAATATGACATCATATTGCTCAGAAAATCAAACTGGCTTGATAATTGAGACTGTTTAGGTTTTTTTAAGTTTTGGGGATAAAAAATCGTTTTAGGGTGGTTGTGTTCACACACTGCTTAAAGGAGAAGTTCACTTCCAGAACAAAAAATTACAGATAATTTACTCACCCCCTTTCTTCACCCCCAAGTTGTTCATGTCTTTCTTTTTTCAGTCGTAAATATATTATGTTTCTTGAGGAAAACATTCCAGATTTTTTCTTCATATAGTGGAATTCTATGGTGCCTGTGAGTTTAAACTTCCAAAATACAGTTTCAGTGCAGCTTCAAATGGCTGTAAACGATCCCAGCCGAGGAAGAAGGGTCTTATCTAGCAAAATGAATGGTTATTTTCCCCCAAAAAATGTACAGTTTATATACCTTTTAACCTCAAATGCTCTTCTTGTCTGTTCTCTGCAACGCACATGCAAACTCTGTGTAATCCGCATCAATAGAAGTTAGGGTATGTCGAAAATGTCCCATCACATTTTCTTCTCCAACTTCAAAATCATCTTACATCGCTGTTTTACCTTTTTTTAAAGGGCGTTTGATCTTTTGGACGTTCACTTTGTAAACACTGAGTCAGTACTTCTGCAGCAATGTAGGACAAATTTGAAGTTGGACGAGAAAATGAGTTTTTTGACATACCCTAACTGTATTGACTCGGATTACACCGAGTTCACATGCACATTGCAGAGAATAGACAAGACGAGCATTTGAGGTTAAAAAATATATAAATTGTACATTTTTTTTTTTAGAAAATAACAGATCATTTCGCTAGTTAAGACCCTTCTTCCTCGGCTGGGATCGTTTAGAGCCCTTTGAATCTGCATTTAAACTGCATTTTGGAAGTTCAAACTTGCGGGCACTATTGAAGTCCACTATATGGAGAAAATAAATTTGTTCTGAAAATGAACTTCTCCTTTAAGACACATTTATATGCAAAAAAAGTGAATTTTTATCCGATGTCCCCTTTAAAAAAAGGACGTTTTTGAAAGTAGTCTCTTACGCTCAATAATGCTGCATTCATTTGATTAAAAATACAGTGAAACAATAATATTGTGAAATGTTATTACAAATTTAAATGTAATCTATTCTTTTAATGCAAAGCTGAATTTTCAGCTGACATTGTTCATTCACCTATTCATCACTCGGCACCCTTTTCTGTTTTCCAGGTGAGTTGTTGGACGGACAGCAGGGTCTCGTTCCCTCCAACTTTGTTGACTTTGTCCAGGACGAGGAGCTCCCGTCGGTTCCTCTCTTGGACCGCATCAAGGAACCGTCCTACCTCAACCACAGCCCCGCCTCCATGCCCAGCAGCGCCGTGAGCACGCTCAGCACTTTGCTCTCAGAGAAGCTGGACGCCCTGGGCTCGGGCACTGGGACGGGCACCAGCAGCAGCAGTGGGGTGAGCAGCTTGGGCATGAGCATGGGGCTGGGAATGGACTTCCTGGGACCCTGCAGCAATGGCACAGGCACGCTGGACGTGAACATCGACGAGATCGGAGAAGACATCGTGCCTTACCCCCGCCGCATTACCTTGATCAAGCAGCTGGCCAAGAGCGTTATCATAAGCTGGGACCCTCCGGTGGTGCTGCCCGGGTGGACGCCCATCAGCGGCTACAACGTGCTGGTGGATCAGGAGGTACGCATGAGCGTGCCCTTCGGTGGCCGTACCAAGTCTTTGATCGAGAAGCTAAATTTGGCCTCCTGTACGCACCGCATCTCCATCCAGAGCGTGACGGAGCGAGGGCTCTCCGATCCGCTGCGCTGCACGCTGCTGGTGGGGAAGGATGTGGTGGTGGCACCCTATTACCTTCGTGTGGAGAACATCACGCAAGTATCGGCTGAGCTCACCTGGATGCCGAGCAACAGCAACTACAGCCACATGATCTTCCTGAACGAGGTGGAGTATGACGTTGTGAAGCCTGGAGGGTACAAATACCACTTCTACAATCTGAAGCCCATGACGGTGTATAAGATACGGGTCGTGGCCCGGCCCCATCAGATGCCCTGGCAGCTGCCCCTTGAGCAAAGGGAGAAGAAGGAGGTCTCTGTGGAGTTCTGCACACAGCCAGCCGGTGGGTCAGCTAACACTGAACGCATACTCAGCTTTATATGTTCAAGTGTTTTGAGATCTGGTTATCTGTAGGGTTGTCAGTCGATTCAAAATTCACTGATTAATTGCAAAATATTTTGTTGTGTAATAGCTCGACATGCGTTCTTGCTAAAACAAGATGGTACTTCAAGACTGAATTGCTCCAATGGTAGGCATATTTCTTATTACCGAATTTATAAATCAGGGCTTATGAGTAATGATAATGACTAAATATATATTTATACATTTTTAACTTTTTTAGTTACAGTCATTAAGCCCTCTTCTTGTGATCGTAATGCTCCAAATAGTTATTAAACATCTAAAATTATCTTTATATGTACATTTTCTGAGAGGAGTACCTTTTTTTCTGCTCACTTCTGGACGACTGCTGCTGCTTCTCACCACAAGTTGTAGGTCCACTGTTGTAAAGCACAGCTTTGTGAATATTCATATCAAATTCTTGATGACATGAGTCCAAACCAGTGAAATATGATTTTCAAACTCATGCTGATGAAAACAAAACGATCACGTTGACTGACATTTGCAAAGTGTGTGCATAAGAAGCGCCTATCCGAGAGTGCGCAGTCTCCCTGTAAAGTACTTTATTGTGAAACATGTCATGGCAAGAGTCACACAAACATAATCTGTTATGTCTTACATCAGGGGCTGGCGAGTACACTGTAAAAAACAATTTGTTGAGTCAACTTAAAATAATTTGTAACCTGGCTGCCTTAAAATTTTAAGTTCAGTCAACTCGAAAAAAGTTTATTCAACTTGAAATGTTAAATTATACTAAGTGGCAACTTAGATATTTGAGTTGAATCAACTTAAAATTTTAAGGCAGCTGGGTTACTTACCCATCTGTTAAGTTTAGCAAATATCTAAGTTGTTACTTAGTACAACTTAACATTTCAAGTTGACTAAACTTATTTTAGTTGACCGAACTTAAAATTTTAAGGCAGCAGAGTAACAAATTATTTTAAGCTGACTCAACAAATTGTGTTTTTTATTTTTTACAGTGTAGGTTTGGCGTTGGGCCAAAAAAAATCGCCACTAGATGGCGGGCCGGAACATAGTCAAAGGATAATTTAAGAAATGAACTGATGAAAAATGCAAGTAGGGTTGTGACAGACTTTTACAGTGTCTTTTGTAACTGGTAGTGAGCTGTTACTCCAGTGTATATACAGGAATCATGGAGTTAAATACCTTTTTTAAATACCTTTTTAAGACTCTTTCTATACATATTAAGACCTCGCCACTTCAAGTTTTAACTGGTTACATAGGCAACACTTTGACTTAAATTTACTATATATTGGTTGTAAGATGGCACAACTAAACAGTCTTAGTTTGTGACAAGTAATTTAGCTGTCCACACCAGACGTGAATCACGTGACGCCACTGCCATTCAGAAATGCAGAATTGCACGGCACTCTCAACGAAATAGACAAGTTTATAATCTAATTCATAAATATTAAACCTTTTTAACATTGTTAAAACTAAATATTGAGTGACTGATACCATCTTTGTCATGGAAAACACTTGGTTGTTCGCAGTTTTAACATATGCTTGTTTGCTTAAATTTATTTTCAAAATCTGAGGTAAAATATCTGTTTATAGCTATAAATGTCATGCAAAATGATATTCAAACTCAAATTAGACACTTTTAACATTGAATAAGGCACATAATCAAGTACGTGAGATTATAACTGTCGATTTGTTTTGTTCCAGCCGCAATGTTGCAGAAATAGGAACCGTTTCGAAAATAGGAATATCATGTGTCGCCATTGCGGCTAGTTAGGACAAAAAACTCCTTTTACTGTCTGATCACTGTTTTACAAGAACGTTTAGTTAACGACTGGGGAAAAGTCTGAGGTGTAACATTACATTAGATTATGTACTGCATTACAGATTACAGTAGGTCTTAATATAAAACAATAATTAATCAAACATTAAAAGAAAAGGCGGAATCACTCACTGCTCTTGATTAAACTACTGTTTATTTGCATATATATATATATATTTTTTGTTTTTCTTTTTTCAAAAAGCATGTCTAATTTGTTGAAAACTTACACAATTTAATAGTGATTTATTAAAAGTTTAACTAAAATTACATTTTTAAAGCCGTATGAAATACATTTTTTGACAAATATATATTTTTCTCAAAATTCTGTTTTATTTTTGCCAAATTCTGTTTTCCATTAATTTTCTGGATTTCATTTTAATGGTTTACATTTACATTATATTTTAATAATCAAAAGCTTGTCTAATTAATAGATTTTTTAAAGAATTAATTATTATTATTAGATTTATTATTATTTTTTATTTTTTATTATTGTATTTTTTCAAAAATATTGTTGTGTTTTTACCTTTTATATAATATTTCTGGTAAATACTCCATAAAATATATAATTTCATTAAGTAATATATTTCTGTCACAATTTCTTCAAGGTAAACCGAACTTTTATTTTAACACATTGCTGTGAAGACCTTTAAGATTCAGTTTTTTGTGATACTACGATAAAAGAAACTATTTCTTAAAAAGAAATGGTAAAATTCTCATGAAGTGATTCTCAGAGCAGTTCTAGAGATTATGTTTATGTTCACATACTCATATGTTGGGCAGCAGAGGCTGAAAACACTGCAAGCATCACGTGCGCTTCACTATGTGTGTAGTAAACAAAACCGCGCGTCTGCGCCATTCTTTCACACAATGACACGCCGAACGCACAGGTTCGCTTTTAAGTTTTTTTCCGTTTCAATATTCACAGACACTAGTCTATATCGCATTTTGATTTAAGTGTACTGACCTACTTTTGATTTACTCATCCCAAATGGAGCAAATTCTGGATTAATGGCTGCTGAAAATTCACCACTGGATTTTGTGTTTTGTTACTAGGCCGTTGCAATGTGGTTGCAAAAAGGTTCTGATTCTAAGTGGCTGTTAGCATAAAGCAATGTGGTTGTTAGGGTGTTCTGAATGGTTGCAAAGTTTTTGCTAGGAGTTTTGTAGAGTGTTTGGTTTGGTTGCACTGTAATTAATCCATGGCCTAGTCCCTTGCAGACTTTAAAGATTTTTTTTATTTTTTTAAGTAATAATTATTTCAAAGCCAAAAAATGTCAGCGATGCCATGTTTCTAAGACATGATATCTGAAGAATTATAATTACTGGTACCTCAAAATGAGCAAAATGTTGTACCATATCCAACTAAAATGTTAATCTCACATTTTGATCATGACAGGAACTAAAACTGACAGAAAGCCTTATCAAGGCTTATACTTTAAGATTAAAACACATGTTCTAGGTCTTTTTAAGCAAGTAATTAAGCCACCAACACCACCCACATCTAGAAATTGTTCACTTTTCGCTAACTTTTAAGGGCCAATTAGGAAAATATCTGCACCCAGAGGGGAGACCGAAAGATTTTGACTTGAAGGGAACAAGTTTGTCTTTGTATCTACCAACTCCTATGAGACCGGCAATCATAATCCATGTCCAATTATAATTCTCATCCAAATATTTTGAAGACGCTGCTTCCTCAGAGAAAACGTCCTTGCTACTGTATATCACACATGTTGTCAGGCTTTCGTGGGAGTTCCTCATGCCAGACAACAGTTAACATTAGGCATGTAACCTTTATGTTTGCTATGCTGTTCCTATTCATCCATTCACCCTGTTAAGGGAGGAGACTGAGAGTTTAGTGCTCCATAATGAGCTTCCTACCCTAGAGAGACTGTAGACAAGCACAAGCTGCCTTCATTAAAAAAAACCCTATGGCACGTTAGCGTATAAACGAAGAGCTGTCGGCTCTGGTTTTCGCATAACACCTATTACCCAGACGTCTACCTGAGATGTTGATCAACCGAGTTGCGTTTTGCATTTCTTCATCTCTCAACGCCGTTCCCAGCGGACCCTGAAGATGCCTTGCTTTGGAGTACAGACGAATGCGAGCGGAGGAAATGAATGAATGCGTGATGAATGGAAATGGGACGAGCGTTTGCCGCAGTAGGGAAGTGGAGCGACTGAAGATGAAAAGAGGAAAAATCAGAGAAGATGTGAGAACGGGGAGGGCGGAGGGGGATGCCCGGTATTCTGCTTCTGAGGGAGTCCTCGCTTGCTCGTTTTTTTAATGTCTCCCACATTATTTCACACCGGCACACACACTCGTAGACGTATACACTCTCATTGCAATGCCAAGAAGCAGAGCAGACGTGCGTATGAGGATGCTTTCAGTGCCAGCTCATTCTTCCCTCCCAACCTGAGCGTGACAGCCATTGTCCAGGGAGGAAATGAAAGGCCGTCAGCATTAGTACGGCTGTCTCCTGCCGTGCCGTGGCTCTCAGCAGAGCCTCTGATCGTTAAGAGTTGCAGTTTTTATTGCTGTAGAATGCTAATTAACCCTAATGTTCTTTTTGGCTTTGAGAGACCCGAAGATGCTTTTAATATCTCCAAAATCACACTTCATACATCATTAGTTTGATAGTTCATAAAATATTCATACTTTAAAAGTTTATAAATGTCTGTCACTTTTGATCAATTGAATGCATCCCTGCTGAATAAAAATGTTAATTAATTACTAATAACAATACTACTGACCCCAAATTTCGAACAGTAGTGTATCTTCATTAAATAAGCATGATGGCAGTGAATCTATTTGCCAATATTAGTTTAAGCTGTGAATTATAGCCAAACATTAAATGCTTTCTTATGGCCAAAGCTCAGTCTTCAGCTGTATGTTTAAGCATTTATATAGTGGCTGGTGTGCAAAAGTACCGCATTAAGTTAATAAAGTTAATAAATTGTATAATTACATAATTTAATCAAAACATGAGAGTGCTACTAGAGTAGATTCATAAACAAATCAATCTTGTGAGACAGTTCTTTTTAGTAAATTAAAAACATACAGTAGAGTAACTAGAGTAGCCAAATTGATCCAGTACTTTTTAACAAATCAAAAACATACAGCACAACCAAACGAGCCAGATTTGCCAAAAAAAAAAGATTCGTATGAGTCATTTTATTTTTGCGAATCAAAAATGTAGTCAGTAGTCAGATTCATTAGCAAATGACTCTTATGACTCTTTTTTTTTTTTTTTTTGCTAATCAAAAACATGCAGCATGACCACAGTATTCAGATTCAATGAGCCAATTCTTTTTAGTGAATCAAATACATACAGTACAGCGTGAAGGCAGTAACCAGATTCACAGGTAAATTAAAAAGCAAATTATTATGATTCAGCTCTTTTTAGCAAATCAAAAACATATAGCACAACCAAACGAGCCAGATTTGCTAAAAAAAAGATTCTTATGAGTCATTTCATTTTTGAGAATCAAAACATACAGTACAGTGTGACCCAGAGTAGTCCGATTCATGAGCAAATGACTCTTATGATTACTTTTTTTAGCCAATCAAAAACATACAGCATGACCCGAGTATTCAGATTTACAAGCAAATTAATTTTGTGAGCCAGATCTTTTTTGGCAAATCAGAATTATAAAGCATGACCAGAGCAACCAGAATCACAAGCAAATGACTCTGATGAGTCGATTCTTTTCAGTGAGTCAAAAACATGCAGTACCAGCGCCGATAGCCTTGTCGTCAGCGCGCCGACGTACAGCGCTTTTGCGCTACGGGCATCCCGAGTTCGAATCCCGAATCGAGGACCTTTTATTACGTGACACCCATCTGTCAGTTCAGATCTGTAACAATATTTCCAGTATCCACACAGCTGACAGCTTTACTTGTTGTTCAAGTTGTGCACGAAATGAACAACACTTTGCACACCTTTGTCATTTTCAGTCTCTCTCATGCTGCACAGCTGGAGCTGCGTCTAGCATGTGTGCCATCAGCACTGCTGTTTGGCAGAGATGAGGACTTTCGAAAGTCTTTTTTCCACTAAAACTTGTTGGCATCGTGTCAGTTTAAAGCGTTAACATAGCAAAAGATGTGAACGCAAAACAATCAGGAAAAAGCCAGCCAGATTTGCAGTCAGATTCATGAGCGAATGACTCTCATGAGTACTTTTTTTAGCTAATCAAAAACATACAGCATGGCCCGAGTATTCAGATTCACAAGCAAATGAATTTTGTGAGCCAGATCTTTCTGGCAAATTAGAATCATACAGAATGACCAGAGCAACCAGATTCACGAGCAAATGACTCTGATGAGTCGATTCTTTTTAGTGAATCAAAAACATACAGTACAGCGTGAAGGCAGTAGCCAGATTCACAAGTAAACCCATCATGTGGGCTTTTTAGCAAATTAAAAACATACAGCACAACCAAACAACAAAAAAAAAGATTCTTATGAGTCAGTTCATTTTGCTAATCAAAACATACAGTACAGTGTAACCAGAGTAGCCAGATTCCAAGCAGATGACTCTGAATTGTTGTTTTTGTTAAATCACATACATACAACATGACCAGAATAGTCTGATTTAACTTATAAAGTCCACTTCCAGAAAAAAAATTGACAGATAATGTACTCACCCCTTGTCATCCGAGATGTTCATGTCTTTCTTTCTTCAGCCGTAAAGAAATTATGTTTATGAGGGAAACATTTTTTTCTCCATATAATGGACTGATATGGTTCCCTGATTGTGAACTTCCAAAATACAGTTTAAATGCAGCTTCAAACGACCCCAAATGCGGTTGTAAACGATCCCAGCCGAGGAAGAAAGGTCTTAACCTTGAAATGATTGGTTATTTTCATAAAAATAATACAATTTATATACTTTGTAATGTCAAACGCTCTGCCTAAACTGTTTTTTTCCGGTTTGTGACAGTTAGGGTATGTCAAAAAACTCCCATCTCATGTTCTCCCTCAACTTCAAAATCATCTTATATTGCTGTTTTACCTTTTTTTTTAAGGGTGTTTGATCTTCTTTGCATGTTCACTTTGCAAAGACTGGATTGGAACTTCTGTAGAGATGTAGGATGATTTTGAAATGATTTTTGAAGTTGAGGGAGAAAATACGATTGGAGTTTTTTGACATACCCTGTCCTGAACCTGTAACACCCCTTGAACTGTTTGTGTTGGTTTTGCCCTTGTCACACCCCCGTTGGACTGTTATGTTGGTTTCTCCCTTGTGTCCTTATATGGTTTTCC
>JAHKKF010496539.1:0-15156 GCA_019740295.1 Labeo calbasu | reverse complement strand
TCAAATAAATGCAGCCTTGATGAGCATAAGAGACTTCTTTAAAGACTATTACAAGTCTTACTGACCCCAAACTTTTGAACGGTACTGTATATATATATATATATATATATATATATATATATTATTATTATTATTAATTATATATATATATATATATATATATTATAATTTATAATGATAAATTATATTAGATTTAATTATAATGCAGCAAACCAGCATTATAGCGTGAAAGACTGGAGTAAAGATGCGGAAAATTAAACTTTGCATCACAGGAATAAATTACATTTTACTGTATGTTCAAATGGAAAAAATTTATTTGAAATTGTAATAATATTTCACAATATTTTTACTGTATTTGATCAAATAAATGCAGCCTGGATTGGCATTAGAGACTAAAAATCTTACTGATCATAGACTTTTATACAGCAAATTTTAAATTTGGTCAGTTTTATACATTTCCACATTTTTGAGTGATGATGAATCAATGAATCATAGTTTGACTGATTCACAGAAATTGACAGTTCAAAAGAAATGATTTCTAGACATGAATCAAACTTCCCATCTGTACCAGTATTTTTGTTATTGCGGTTCGAATGAGGACACTATTACAAATATCTCTGTTAGCACTGTCACGCTTATGAGTCATGACATACGGAACAGAAAATATTCACAGCGTTGGTTAATTTTGCACCGCCAACAAACTGATAAACAATATGTAATTAAATTCCTACAGTGTGCAGCACCCAGCCCTATAGCGCTTCTGTTAGACGGTTTCATTACATTCTAACTGCGTAATTCCCACATTTTCCAAAAGCAAACTCTCCTGTGAAACAAGAGCTGTGTCAGTTCCCAAGGTGTAATGTGAATGTTCAAGGTCACCAATTGCAGTCCTCACATGATACGCGTTAAGCGCTGTTGTAATAATAAACATCATTCGGCGTGATCATCTCTAAAGATGTCAGCATGGTGGCTTGACCTTCTTTTGCTCCCTGCTGGACTGTCAGCAAAGCTGGATTACTGTTGTCTTTTTAACTACTGGTAAACATTTTGGAATAATTATGATTTTTCATAAATTAGTCTGTTAAGTTCAGCAAGGCTGGGTTTATTTGATGAAAAAGTAAAAAGTAAAAGTACAGTAAAAACTGCAATACTGTGAAATATTTTAACAGCTTAAAAGAAATGGTTTGTATGTGAATCTACGTTAAAATAAAATTTATTTCTGTTATCAAAGCTGAATTTTCAGCACCATTGCTCCAGTCTTCAGCGTCACGTGATCCTTTAGAAATCAGTCTAATATGAGGATGTTGACTAATCAATACGTGATGTGGTGTGTCTTTTGGATGCTGAACTGAGTCATTTTGATACAAAGCAATTGTTTTGCAAGTACAATTATTATCTTGTTTGATGCACTGCAAAAAAAGGCTTGTCTTACTTAGCTTGTTTCTAGTCAAAATATCTAAAAATTAAATTCTTAAATCTTAAATTAAGATGCATTCGCTAGATAAGCAAAACAACATTAGATATTTAGTCTTGTTTCCAGGGGTAAAAAACTAAATTAAGTTAATTTTGCTTAAAATAAGTAAAATGATCTGCCAGTGGTGTAAGTAAAATACTCTTGTTTTAAGAATATTTTACTTATCCCACTGGCAGATAATTTTATTTGTTTCCAGTGGCGAAAAACTAAATTAAGTTCATTTTGCGTAAAACAAGACTAAATAGCTAATGTTATTTTGCTTATCTAGTAAATGCATCTTGATTTAAGAATTTTTAGATATTTTGACTAGAAATAAGACACAAATACTAAGTAAGGTTAGCCTTTTTTTGCAGTGTGGTTTCTCCTCTATGCATTTTGATTTTCCACATTGCTTTTATTATGTAACTGTGTCATTTCTCATACAATTCAAGCACTTGTGCAGGGAGTGACTCTGGCAGAAAGCATGTTGTTTGTGTTCACGCACATGGCAAGAATTATAATGTTTGTACATTGGTGTTGTTTCTTGTTAGGTTATATGACTTTTCTTAGCTCATTTACAAACTATTCTCTTGAGTTTACCAATGAAGGGATTTTCTGCGTAACAGAACAGTTCCTGTATTTTCTACTGACTGTATGTCCATGTAGTGACCCCGACAAGTATTAGGACAATTAAAATGCAATTCACCTTGGGTGTAGGGAGTATAGGTTGCATTTTTAGAAGACAGTGACTTTTGACTAAATGCGCTCACATCAGAAGTAAAAGAGAGAGAGAGAAACGAATAACTTTTAGTTTCATTTCCTCTCATTTGATCAACAGAGGGTCTTTTGACTAAATGATGGACCGTCCTCTGTAGACGTGCACCTCTTTGATTCGTATCTGTCCTCTAGATATCAGATCTGGGGCGGTGGAGGATGTTAGGAAGGTACTCTGTATTTTTCACTGGCTAAACTCAAACTGACCCTTTCAGTGATTGGAAATCTCGCTGGAAAGAAAAATCAAGATACTAAGTGTTTCACCATCTAATAAACATGGCCAGATTCTGTTGATCTACGGTGGTCATTTGGCTCCACGGACAAAGGTTTCTGTTTTTGCTTTGATGCTTTTTCCACAAGTAGGCGGTCAGTTCAATCACAAAATCATTTTAATGTATTGGGAACATTTGGTGTAATCACCAAAACGGTGTGATCGTCTTTCAGGTTTTCTACTTTTAGCAATCAATTAATTGATTCAAGAACAAACAATGCAAGATACTGCACATGTTTCAAATCACCCTTCCCGTGTGAAGTACACTACTTTTAGTTATTACAGAAATAGTGTACTTTTACAGAATATATTTAAATAAGAACTGTTTACAGATGTTAAGTGTTTACAGATGCATAATTGCATTTTAATTGCAATTAAATGATTGAAAATGAAAAAAGATCTCAAGTACATCTTTATGTAATTTCATAATTACTTTTTTACTATTGTGAGTATAATGATTAAAGTTTACATGTGCTTAAAAGCATTTATACATGAACTAAAATGTCTTTAATTTCATTTCTTAGGGCCCTATGAAATCCGTTTTATTTATTTATTTATTTATTTTCAAAATTCCATTTTCTTTTCTTTTTTTTCCCCTCCAAACTCTGTTTCTTCCATTTTAAATGATAAATAACCTGTTTTAATGGTTAAGTTAAAAAAATATATTAGTCAAAAAGCATGTCAAATTATTGAAACCATGAAACTTTTTTACAAAATTTAACAGCAATTTAATAAAAGTAAAAAAAAAAAAAAGATTTTTTAAAGCCCTATGAAACACATTTTAGTTTTTTTTCTCAAATTCAGTTATTTATTTATTTATTTATTTATTTTTACCAAATTTTTATTACCAAATAATTCCATTTTAATGGTTTCATTAAATTTTAAAAATCAAAAGCATTTCTAATCAATTGATTTTATTTTTTAAAAAGTGTTATTATTTTATTTAGCTTTTTTTCAGAAATTATGTGTTGTGTATTTACATTTTTCTGGTAAATATTCTGTTTTGTTTAATAATAATGTTAGTAGTAGTAGTAGTAGTAGTATCATTACATTAAGTAATATATTTCTGTTACAGTTTTTTTTTTTTTTCATTTTAGTTTTCATTTTCCGCATTGCCCTAATTTCTATAAATTTATGTTATGTATTTATATTATATCATACATTTGTAATTGACGTTTGTATTGAAGTTTGAAACTTAGTACATTAGTACATTAAATTATATTCTCCTTTTAAATTTAATATTAAATAACACACTGCATTAAAATTACAATGAAGTACTTTACATTGTGCATCAATATGTTAGTCAACACATCAAAACAAGTGTAATTATTTAAAGCACGACAAAATATTAATATTATTAAAGTCAAAGATTTATTTTGACATTTTAGCAAAGTGCATTTTTTT
Source organism: Labeo calbasu (assembly GCA_019740295.1). Classification (NCBI taxonomy): domain Eukaryota; kingdom Metazoa; phylum Chordata; class Actinopteri; order Cypriniformes; family Cyprinidae; genus Labeo; species Labeo calbasu. Next base: position 11,254 of record JAHKKF010496539.1, on the reverse strand, counting down.
AAAAATGTGTTTTTAAGTGTTTCAAGTCATGAAGTGTAATAGTGATAGCATTTTGAAATGTAATTGCTAAATATGGGATACTTTGTGATTTTGTGTACTAACATAACTGAAAATAAACCCTGATTAGTTTTGGAAATGCACCATTTGCTTGTAGTGAAAACACTACCGAATTAATTAAACATGGAAATTGACAGCACATGTTGTACCTTATACAAAATGAGGAAGAACCCTTGGGCTGAATCGAGACTCGGCAGGGGAGCCCATCCTCTTCTGACTTCAGACTGATGAGATTTCCTGTTGCAGTTTAAGTCTGGGGTGATGGCATTGCAGCAACCAGCCTCCCCTTGATTTTAACCGTTTTCTTTCATCCTTTTACAAGAGTAACGTCTGAGAAAGTGGTTTAACAGGCCTGCTGCTACACTCCAGAGTTTCCAGGCCCTGCTGTCCATTCAAGGCCGGAAACACACGTCTACAGTGATTAGCATTTAGTAATAAAAATAAGTTTGGGCCATGTACACACACGTTTGCACTGCTATAAAACTGAAGACATACCATAGACTAAAAACATTCATTTTTGAATCATTTTTACCCATATTTTGATCACTTCTGGAGACAGTTTTGCCCTCAGAACTAGAGTTTTCTGCTACTGTACTTTAAGCAGCTTAATATGACAAAACAGAAGATTTTAATGTCAAACCACCAATCGTTAATCTTTACCATTTCATGTTTCGTGAAGCTAAAAACCATGTGTTTGTGGTGTTGTAGTCTGTTGCCACATTAGAGAAGCTGCTGTGAGAAACTAAGAAATGAAAAGATGTTTAGTGAACAAGAAGAATATCTGCTAGGCAAAACATATTCAAAATGTTTAATACCTTGCCATTTTAATTCTCAGGCAAATGGTATAAGTGATAAAGCGAAGGAGTTAAAGTGTGCTGTTAGAAAAGCCTCGCAGTGGCCTGGGATGTGTTACTGCTGTACTAAACATTTACTACGTCATAAAATTCTAATGGCTTGCTTTTTATATAAGTTAAGGTTTACCAAGAAATTACAGTTCTGTCATCGTTCACTCTCTCTCATGCTGTTCCAAACCTGTATGAGTTTATTCTCTTTATTCTGTAGAGTCAATCCAAAACACATTTATTTAAATAGCAGTTTAGGTGATATAATTTAAAGCAGCACTGTACAATTAATTAAGAGCCAAATTCAATTTCAGATGTAAAGCAGCTCTACAAAAGACAGTAGTGTCTGTATTCAGCCTAATTTAATGTCAGCTCAATAACCGTCAATGCTGCAGTATCCATCAGTTCATTAGCTCAGCTAAAAGCAGCTTTAAGGTCATAATTTTAAGTAAATTTTCAAGTTTAAGTTTTAAGTTGGTCTCTATGGGTGTTGTGCAGTGATATAAACAGCTGGTTAAAAAATAAAACAAATAAATGAAAATGACATAATAATGAAAAATAAAATAACACTACCAGTCAAAATGTTTTGAACATTAAGATTTTTAATGTTTTTTAAAGAAGTCTCTTCTGCTCACCAAGCCCGCATTTATTTGATATGAAGTACAGCAATAACAGTAAAATTCTAAAATATTTTTACTATTTAAAATAACTGATTTCTATTTGAATATATTTTAAAATGTAATTTATTCCTGTGATTTCAAATCTGATTTTTTAGCATTACTCCAGTCTTTAGTGTCACATGATCCTTCAGAAATCATTCTAATATGCTGATTTGCTGCTCAAAGACATTTATTATTATTATTATTATTATTATGCTGAAAACAGCTGAGAAGAATTTTTCAGGTTTCTTTGATGACTAGAAATTTCAGAAAAACAGGATTTATCTGAAATAGAAATATTTAGTAACATTATAAGTCTTTATCATCACTTTTGATCAATTTAACGCATTCTCACCACATAAAAGTATTCATTTCTATAATTTCCTTCCCCCAAAAATAAAAAAAAATTAAAATTACTGAATCAAAGCTTTTAAAAGGGTATAGTGTATAATGTTAAAAAATAGCTTTTTATTTCAGATAAATGCTGATCTTTGGATCTTTCCATTCATTAAAGAATCCTGAAAAAATGTACTTTACTGTTTTAAATATTGATAATAATAATAATTTTTCAAAAATGTTTATTGAGCAGCAAATCAGCATATTAGAATGATTTCTGATGGATCATGTGACACTGAAGACTGGAGTAATGATGCTGAAAATTCAGTTTTGAATTTTATTCACAGGAATAAATTACAATTTAAAATATATTCAAATAGAAAGCAGTTGTTTTAAAAAGTAAAAATATTTCAAAATTTTACTGTACTTTGGATCAAATAAATGCAGGCTTGGTGAGCAGAAGAGACTTCTTTGAAAAACACTAAAACCTTTTTAACTGGTGGTGTATATTTTTTTTAAATCATTTACTTTACTGTTTATTTTTAGCACGGCTGAAACTTGGTATTAGCCAGTCAGCATCCCAAGAAATGTTTAACTGTTTAACTTATTTTAAGATTAATTTTGATGTTTTAACCGGAGAGACAGCATACTGTCTAGGAATAGAATTTGATATAATTGATTGCTTGATTTTGCTGTAAAGCAGAGCAGGGAGAAGAACAGGCAGGCAGCTAGTGGCAGTACACACCTGCTAAACGTTCAGGAAGAAGATGCATTAGAAAGAGAACAGGATGGGCTGACGTGGCGAGTGTGGCTGTAATTCTCAAGCATCTGTGTACTTTGGCCGTTCTGTGGTCGAAATGCTGCACGTCAGCAGAGGAGATGAAAATAGAAATTCATCAAACGTGTAGAATGTGCTTGAGAAACGTCTGTGTGTTTGTATTGGCGCGGCAAGGCGGTGTGCTATCAGCTCCTCGGGCTCGGCCCGACTAGACTGGGTCACGGGTCGTTACAGAACATCATTTGAGATTTAGTGTCCATGTCTGAAGCGCAGTCCCATGATGTTTGTTGATGTGTGCATGCAAAAACAGACCCAAACAGTCCCACCGGTCTGGGCTCTGCATTTACATTATTGCAGATTTATTTAATGATGCATGTTATTCATCAGTGTCCCTACACAAGTGCTAAAGTGTGAATTTTTTATTTATTTGTTTTTTGTTTTTTTTAGTTACACATCATGGATAAATGTATCTTTATATTTGTGTACAGGGAAAGAAGCACTGTGCGTCATTCCTGTGAAAAACATCCTCGGTGTCGAGAAACTGGAAGAAAGTGCCTTTAACCGCAAAAACGTGAGTAGCTCAGTTGTATTTATGCATTTTACTTTTTTTGTGTGTGTCTGTGTTACTGTATCTCAACTAGTACAGCATGCTGCTAGCAACGCAAAGGTCAAGGGTTTGATTCTCAGGGGACTAACGTACAAATGAAATTGAAAATTTTGACTTACATTAAACTTACATTATGTGTAACCTTTCAAAAGTTAATAATAATAATATAATATTTAAAATATTTTAACACAGTTAACACACTGGCCCCGCCCCCAGACCATTACATCATCTTACAGTTCATACAGTTGACTGTTGACAAATATGATGCAGGGCAACAACTCCATAAATGCAGTTACACCCTAAAATTCAAGATATTGGTGCAAAAAGTACCCCTGTATGTGTTATTGTCTCATATTTATATTATACAATATCACACGAGCAAGACAGCAATATGACACGAGTGCTGATTTAAATGTGATTTTATACAACAGTTCAGTAAAAGTTGATATTGTGTTATATTTTAAACCCAATATGTGTTTTTGCTCAACTTTGCAGAGAACATATTACCTACGAAGCCATAGCAGAATTGTTGCGCATCTCTGAGTAACACAGCGGTGTTTAGTTTTTGAATGAATCTGCATTTTGAACGAATCGTGTGAATCAATGATTCAAAGGCCCATTTATAAGGAGAGCCGTTTACTTCATTCCTGAATGAATCAGTTGTTTGAATGAATCGAATGAAGACATTTACCGCCACCTGCTGGCAGATTTAGTTTCTTATGCACAGTATCATTTCATAGAATAGTAATAGTAATAATAAAAACATTAAAAGGATAGTTCACCAAAAAAAACAAATTTAATCCTGCCGTCATTTACTCACCTTCATGTCGTTTCAAACCTTTCTTTTGTGGAACCAATGACTTTTATTATATGAACAAAAAGTACTGAGATGTTTCTCAAATTATCTACTTTATTGTTCCATAGTTTATGTTAGGCCGTTGTAGCCTAAATCTTTATGCGTAATAAATTTTATGTCGAATCTTAAAATATTTCTTTCTAAAGCTGCAATTTGTGATGTTTTGTATCTGATCAAATAAATTCAGCCTTCAACAATTAAAAATGTAATTATTCCAGACTTTTGACTTGTAGTGTATATGTAACCGGTATTTGTTTTGCAGATGTTTCAGGTAATCCATTCAGAGAAGCCTCTGTACGTTCAGGCGGGGAACTGTGTGGAGACTAACAGCTGGATCGAGGTACTGAGTCAGGTCAGCCGCTGTAACGCGGGACGGCTCAGCACGTTTCACCCGTCCGCTCACGTGGGTGGATCCTGGTTATGCTGTAAGGAGCCCAATGAGAACACCCCAGGCTGCAAACCCTGCACTGCGTAAGACTTATTAATACATTTATATTTTGATGCCGTATGTGCAAACGCGTACACGTTCTTGTTTTTGATGTCTGATTTTGTCTTACAGGACAGTGTTGGCTAATATTCAACTGGACATCGACTGTGACAGAGAAACGGAACGCATTTTCTCTTTCTTCTCCTCCAACCGCCCCAGACTACAGAAGATGGAGGGTGTGTATAGCCTGTTTACTTTTGTCTGTTTGTGCATGATTGTGCATGATATTTCCTGCTCAATATTTAGTTTCACTTAAAAGTACCAGTTAAATGTGTGAACACACTTTAGTTATTTTTATTTATAGGGTTCATGCAAGGTGCTTAGAGGGCTGAAGTACTTGAATTTGATTGTTTTGAAATGTAAGGCCTGGAAAACCCTTTGAAAATAGCAATGTTCTTGAAGAGGTACTTGAAAAGTGCTTGAATTATTAAAAGACAATGTATCTATGAAAGAAGTGTTTAATTTTGTCAATAAGCACATATCTTTTCACGCTATTCAAAAACCATACCTTTTTCACTTATTTCAGTGAATGTCAGAAAACGATCGAGCTAAGCTAGTAGTACTGACAGTGCAGTCTAAACATGGCTGAAGATGCGAAAAGAGGAGCAGATGCACTGAATCAATTGAGTCGTTTACGCTGGGACCGTTCCGACTGATTCAAATTCGTGACTTCGATCATCAGTTTCAAGCAATTCACAAATAGAAACCAGATCAAATTAAAAGAGCCATTCATTTTCAAATTTCACCATCGCTTGTAACATTTTTTAAAAAAACACGTAGTGATGGGTGAAACTGAGCTTTTCGAAACTCTGAATCAGTTAAACCATTGTTTCGAAGCACTCCAATCAGATCGCATATCGTCAGTAATTTAGATTAGCGATACACAAAGTTCCAATCATTTGATTCAAGTCAGGACTTCAGAGCGCGTATTGTTAATAATTAGATTTAGATCGGAAGGGGTTAGTGAATCATTTAGCGAATTGAATAATTTAAATCAAATGATTCGCAATATGTGATTTTGAATCAAATTCAGATCGGGAATTCAGAGCGTAGCTCGCAAATCAATTGGTTTAGATCAGGATTTCGAAGCTTTTTTTTTGTTTGTTTGTTTTTTTGTTTTCTTAAACAGTAAAAAACATCGAACTATTAATGCAATACAGTTATAAAAATAAAAAAATAAAAATAAAAGTATACACAAATACAAATCGCTTAAGTAAATGAACAGTGGTTTTACTATAGTAAAAGTGTAGTATACTTTGCATGTGCTTCACTTTATTTTTGCCATTTTTTTTTATTAGTATATTTTCATTTATCTGTTTCTCTTTTTTAGAATTTGTAATGTAAGACATTGTTTGATAAGTAAGATATCTGATTGAAGTTCTTAAAAAAAAAAAAAAAAGTAGTGCTTGAAAAGTCCTTGGAAGTCCTGGAATTTTATTTAACAGTATCTGTACGCATTATTACTACTAATTTCCTACATGTGAACCATAAAGCGTGAGTTTGGCAATACCAAAATTACCAAAAATGTTAAACATATCAAAACATATTTATATTTCAGCACACTCTGTTTTTTCTTTCAACCAACTTCATGCTTTTTAAACTGTGAGTTCCCATGACTGCGCTTTATTTACTTTTTTCCCTTTATTACTTAGTCAAAATCAGTCATTAACAAAGAAAATATACATACATATATATATATATACAGTATATAGACATTTTTAAAGAATATGAAAGAAAATGTGCAAAACTGTATGCATGACTATAGCTGGTGTTAACAAGTGATGGAAACGGCAAAATTTGACTTGTGCAAAAAAGGGTTTATGTGAATAATGGGAGATGGCATCACATTTACTAAATAAATTTCTCCATGTGCATCAAAAAAATTCATGTTACTTTATGGGACGACATAACCTGGCTAACCAGAGGACCGATCTCATTGTACAGCATCTGAAATGTTGTTTTGGTCTTTCTGAAATGGCTGAGCAAAGTCTGTCATCAAAGTATTTCTGTATAACTGCCTCTGAAGTGTCTTACTTGACTGCGTTCCCAAACAGCAGCATCTGCCTCTGAAAGCTGTGACCGTATTATTGTTATTCGTCTGCTAATTTATTAGGAATTTATTACATATGAATATTATTATATTCAATGGCTTCTCCTGGTTTTTTAGTGCCAGTTTATTAGGAAGTGACAATTTTGTTCTCTTGAACTCATTGGATGGAAACGGTGCTAATTCGCAAATGTTTTATGCAGAATTCAAATTTACGTTTCCACTTTGTCTTGACAAAAAAATTGTATTCAATAAGAAGTGTTGGTTTATTTGCGCATGTGCGTGTGTCTACAGATGCCTGTGCCGGTATGTCAGTGTATCTTGGGCAGCAGGAGGAGTGCTCAGCCTTCACTATACAGGACCCTAAAGAGACCTTCCGTACTATTCAAGAGCTCGGAGAAGTACTGGATGATCTGCAGGCTCACCACGACTCAAAGGGGGCGCTAACTGATGAACCAGGCACTATGTAAGACACAAAATGTGTTGAAATGGGCAAGAATTAAGACACAAAATGTAAACTGTAGTATGTGATTTTAAAAATTATTTATTTATTAAGGAATAATTCACCCCCAAAAAATGCTGCAAAAAAAACTAACCCTTAGGCCATCCAAGATGTAGATGAGTTTGTTTCTTCATCAGATTTAGAGAAATGTATGTGTCATTGCATCACTTGCTCAACAGTGGATCCTCTGTAATGAATGGGTGCCGTCAGAATGAGAGTCCAAACAGCTGATAAAAACATCACAGTAATCCTCAAGTAACCCACACTCGCCTATTTATTATTACTTTGTATTCCTGTCTGCCTGATAGGAAGTCTTCAGAGGGTTTTTATGTGTGAGGTTACAAACGTATTTTCCTTTTCTACATGTGTTTCCCAAAAATGCCGTTTACGTTAACGCTCTTAAGCGGTACTTAAGTCGCTGTCTGTTCATGAAGTGCTGAAATGTCAGTCATCGTTGTAGAACCTCATTACGGCCTGTAACTTTTGATGTAATGTTAAAAAATATTTGTCATTTACCCAGCCAAAGGTTTATTCCTAAATATTCAAGGTAATTATCTACATAATTAAATATTAGATTAGATTTAGCTTTGCTTCAGGGACGGTCGCCAATCAAGCGGGGCTCTTTGATCCTTGAAGTGTTAATGATGACAGCAATGCTGCTTAACACTGCAGTGCTGGCAAGAACAGCTCTGGATATTAAGAAAAAGAAAGGGTGTAAAATTAAAGTAAATTATTAAGGTTATTCTCTGACATTTGGACATATTAGGTGGGACACTGAGCCTCGTGGCTTTCTTCTAGGACAGATGAAAGGTAGCTGGGATGAAGTTAAAATAATGTAAAACTAGCCACAAAAAGATCAGTGGTATAACTTTGCCAACAATTTTTTTATTATTGTTCTCATAAATCAGTCAGTTAACCAAGTTGGAGTCTATTTCAACGTTTCAACGTTTTATTACTGTTTTGACCTAAGACTTGAGGTGCAGATGTTTTTAGGTTAGGTTATTCGCACAATATACTACTATATTCTCAAAATATTACATCTTTAATCTCATATTGCTACAACTTTATTCTCAATTTTTTATTTTATTTTCAAAATACTTTGAATTTAATCTCATAATTCTACTACCTTATTCTCATTATTTTGACTTTATTCTCAAAATACTTTAATAATTTAATCTTATGTGCTACAATTTTATTCTCAAAATACTTTGAATTTATTCTTATATGCTATAATTTTATTCTCAAAATATTACAAATTAAATCTTGTATTGCTACGACTTTTTTCTCATAATTTTTACTTTATTCTCAAAATACTTTGAATTTAATCTCATAATGCTACAGTTTTATTCTCAAAATATTGCAACTTTAATCTAATAATGCTACAATTTTATTCTCAAAATATTACAAATTAAATCTCATATTGCTACGACTTTATTCTCAAAATACTTTGAGTTTAATCTCAAAATGCTGCGACTTTATTCTCAATATATTATAACTTTAATCTCATATTGGTATGACTTCATTCTCTTCATTTTGACTTTGTTCTCAGAATATTATGACTTTAATCTTGAAATAATAGGGTTTTTTTAACGAGGCACTTAACTGCTGTTGGAAGTAACAAATGCATGTACATATTGGATGACAAACAAGTGAATTTTCAGCAAACAGCAAAAAGTCCAAATCAAAATTCCCCTCAAAAAGCTGTTTAACAAAATGTAGTCTTGTGTGTGTATATGTGCAGTAATTTTTTTTTTTTTTTTTTTTTGTGAAATTCTTTCCATTTATAGCGAGAATCCTATAGTTGGAAAGACTGCGTAACATTGTGACTGCAGGACCAGGTGGTACTGAGACAGCCACACCAGCAGAGGGCGCTGTGTTTGTCGACACGGAGGAGCAGGACAGCGCTCTGATTACGCTCAGAGAAGCGCTGCCGTCCCACACGTGACTGAGTCTTACCTCTCCAGCAATGGCCCGTCTGGAGATACGGTGTGCTTGGACAAATTTGGCCAGTCGAGAGTGGAGTGGCGTGTCCGTGAGTCGCTATCATTGGAAAAATCTAGCTCTTTTCTCTGTGTGCCTGTTCGGTGTCTGTTTAATATCAGTTCTTAAGATCGTTTAGTAACCTCAGTCGCCAGTCCGCACAGTAAGGAAAGATTCCAATCACCTCTTATCCATTCCTAAACAGGCTGTGAAAGTCCAGACAGCAGGAGTTTGTCTGAGAAATTATAGCTGCTAAAATAGTCTTTGAAAGAACTCAACCTTCACATTTTTCTTTATAAACCGTCAGAACACCGGTCATCTGATGTTTTGGCAAGTAAAATAACCACGTCAAAGGGAATCTTCATAGTTATGTTATGTTCTTGTAGTATCGTCCCGCTCTCACCCGTCCCTTTGAGCGTGTGCACGGTTTTCTATCTGTAGTGGATAGAATTAATCTGCCTTATCAATTCAGTGGAGGTACTTACAATCCCACACTTGTGTATGAATTAGGGACTAATGCAGAAGCACTTTAGATATTTGGAATGTTCCAGATGAGATTGTTTTAGATACGTCGTATCAACCTTTTTTTCCCGATATATCGATCAGTTACATGATCGACCCTTGTGTAATGTTCTGTAGATAACGTTCGTATCCTGTAGATTTTTACTAGCTATTTTTCTTACGCCAAAGATGTTGTTTTGTAGGTTTTCATGACTTGAAAATGGTATACATGTAGTTTTTTAAAATACTTTTAAAAAAGGAAAATGGCTATCTATATTTCACGGACGTACATTTTGGGAGCATCAAACATTTTGATAAACGTGAAGAAGATTACGTTCAATCTTGGTCATTTTTTCCCCATACACGCAATGACGTTTGTTTGGATATTTCATCGAATGCTGTCGTAAGCTCTGTTCCAAAACCTAGCGAGCTGCCTACATAGGTGTGCTCGCAACATCTAATTACGTGAGTTCTGCCTCCGTTGCAGGGAATGCAATCCCATCATCCACTGCAACAAACTCAAAAGCATTGATAAAACAGAAACAGATTTCTCAATACGGGTGTATGCTATGAGCTGCTGGCTTAGCAACATGCAAACAGTCTCTCTGGAATTGGATTTAAAGCTATTTGTGTGACTTGCAAGAGACCGCGCTGTCTTAAGTGTCAGCCAGGCAGCTCACTAAGGTTTTGAATGGAGCTGTAAACATAGATTGTTTGATATGTAACAATCACCTGCATCATGATGTTGTGTCACAGCTGTAGTTTTGTGGTGGAATTGTCATTTCGTGCTCACCACCTGCTGTTTATTACAGGTCTACACATTCACGGTTGTTTTAAAATGATCCCATTCAGGGTTTTTCTGTAACATGTCTTTGCTGTAACATTGGAGACTGTAATGTTCTGCTTGGAGTACTTGTGTTTTGCATTTATTGTTAGTGGTCTAGATCGATGGTTCTCAACTGGGAGGTTAAAAAATGTTCCACGAGTCTGTTGTTCAAGGGTCATGGACTTAAGGGAATACGCAACGTGAAATGCAAACAATAAAAAGCACTGATAGTGAATAGTTAAGATTAAAGCAATAAGCCCCAAGAAGACGTGGTTTACAGTGAATTTATGACAGCTAAGGGCCGTTGTTGGGCACGACGCAAAAACATCCTTAGCTGTTATAAATTTACTGTAAACCACGGCTTCACAGGAGTTATTGCTTTTATAAAACGGTTATTCCGTATTCATTTTAAGGTTTGATGTTAATAAAAACATTATTCTTCTGGTTGTGGTTGCAACAAAGCGGTTGCTGAGCAACACACAAAAGTAAACAAAGGTGTGTGTTAGTAGAGTCATTTACAACAGCTCTGAATGCGGCTCAACCAATCAGAATCAAGAACCGGAACTATCCGTTTTGTAAAAAGCAAAAAGAATGGCTCAACTTTTAATCTTAAAAAATAACACTCAATGTAATGATACAACAAATACATAGGAATGAACATTTTAACAATTCAGTTATATTGGTCTGTAATTATGAAAAACACTAGCAGTATTTAACAATAGCATCACTTTTATGGGCACTACAGGTCTGTGCATTCTGTATATGTGTCATTATGT
>JAHKKF010496537.1:0-13813 GCA_019740295.1 Labeo calbasu | reverse complement strand
GCAGTCTTATTTTAGATACTATTTAAATTTATTGTGAGGTAAAAACCACGTCGCCTCAAAATTGGGATCTTAATGTTCTTTTCCAAATTTTTCTTAATCTTTTACAACATCACTAATACATATGTGACCCTGGACCACAAAACCAGTCATAAGATTTATACATCATATGAAAGCAGAATAAAAAAGCTTTCCATTGATGTATGGTTTGTTAGGATAGGACAATATTTGGTGAAGATACAACTATTTGAAAATCTGAAATCTGAGGGTGGCAAAAAAAAAAAAATATATATATATATATATATATATATTCTGTTTTGATAAATTTACAGTAGGAAATTTACAAAATATCTTCATAGAACATCATCTTTACTTAACATCCTAATGATTTTTGGCATAAAAGAAAAATTGATAATTTTGACCCATACAACGTATTGTTGGCTCTTCCTACAAATATACCTGTGCTACTTACAACTGATCTGGAGGGTCACATATAAGCTTTCAGTGGCAAAACCATCAAAGTCTGTAATACTTAAAAATGTGAGTTTTATAATTCGTGTGCTCCATATTGTACACAATGTTTGTCTTTTTATCTGCAAAAATGCTTTGCAAAATATAGAATCAGAATATGCATTCTAATAGATATATGCTGTACACAGTGTATATTTAGACAGGACCTACTGTAAGTGTAGCAGCAATAATGGTTGACAAAAGCAAAGCTCGACACAGTAGATTACATTCTGACTGATTTAAGATCCGTTTCCTGTTTAGATAGAAAACCATACATGGTTTACAGTTTATCACTAATGTTAGTTAAACCCAGACCATCTGGTGTACAGTTGTTTTAGCTATGTGCTAGTATTTGCCAGTAAACTGGTCAGTGCATGTCAGTGCACTTATCTTTTCTTGCACTATGTTGCATATTCAGTACAGACTGGTGCGAACATTGTGAAAAATTTTCCATCGTTGGTGTGGAGGCGAGCTGTTTGCTCTCACAGTCTCAACTCATGTGACGGTGCCTCTGAGAATTTATGTAACTTAGTCAAAACGCTGAGTAAGTGTGTCTCATTTCAGGACAGAAATTGTGAGAATAAAGCACCAGAACAAGATGCTGTTACTTTAATTCATGACCTTCATTTATAAATGATTGTTTAATTTCTAACGGGCAGGATGCAGAAGATTCAGGCTACGTAACACGAAAAGCATGTTGCATCTCAGAGGTTAAATGCACGCCCGCCCTTTTTGGATGACCTACTTTTTGAGAACCCCACCTATCTGAGCTCAAGTCATTCAGTTCAGACACTCTGTAGCAGCACATACTGGATTTGAGCCCTGAAGTTTCAACTGTTTCAACTATTGTTCTACGGCAGCCCAAATCGGACGGCACATCTGCCACCCAACCCTCCTCAAAGCCTGTGTGTTTGCATGCCCTCTTTGGCCTCTGTCTTTCACACACGCAAACACACAAACTCTGTCTCCTCTGGCCCACAGCCTAACCCCCATACATGGCCTCACTACCCTCCCAAGATTCCACGATCTCTGGGTTCAAACAGCTCATACCATCCATCAGGAGAAGCCCTGCTTCTTGAAAACACTAATAATGAATGCATAGTCTAGAAGGTTTTTTTTTTTGTTTTAAATTGATGCATAACCAAAATTTGGTTATTTTAGATCTGCCAATCTTTGGATTTTCAGGTAAATTTATGTGCAAAGCATTTAGAGTTTATATATTTGACAGAATTGTTTATATAATTGTATTCCTCATTAACAAGACTTGACCTTCAACACCCCTACAACCAGCCAAAATTTTTACTTGCATGCAATACAGCTCACAAGGAAGGAAGCAGAATCATGCAGTTCAGAGGAAAGTTTCGCAGTCACATAATGTAATGGAAAACACATGACTAATTTAAGTAGTAATATCCTGTGAAATATTTTCCATTTAGTCACTTGTATTTTATACTAACCATTTATATTCTGAAAAATATTATTTATGCAATATTTCTTGAGAAACAAAACGACATTCTCAGGACTCCATAGAGGTATAGAAGGCAACATTTAGTTTTGTTTCATAATTGATACATTTCGAACAATAGTGTGTGTGAATATATATATATATTTTTAGAACTGCTTCCTGTATAACATTTGAGTTTAAATGTCACAATTATTTTTTATCAATTACTTCATTAATTTCTGAATACAGCTGCTGAATGTTGTTGTATTAAACAGTAAATGTTGCCATTTACTGTTGCTGTCAGGAACTATTTTTAGCGACAGCATTTAACAAGCTTGCTTCAAAAAAGTAACATATCAATACACACATTTTCGGTTTTAATATATTTTATTATGTGGTAACCGTTTTATAAAAGCAATAAGGCACTTGAGGTGTGCTGTATTGTGAATAACTCACGCCCTTCAGCCACGACTTATTCATAATAGAGCACAGCTTCTCGTACCTTACTGCTTACATAAAGAGCTAACCACTATGACAGATGAAACTGTCCAGTGTTTGAGTTCCACTATCCACACTACTGTTCAAAAGTTTGGGGTCAGTAAGAAATTAATTTTATTCAACAAAGACTATAAAATTGATCAAATGTACCAGTAAAGACATTTATACATTTACATATGAGTAATATTTTACAATATTACTGTTTTTATTTGGTCAAATACATTCAGACTTGTTTAACATTTGAGACTTCTTTTGAAAATTCTTATCAATACCAAACACTTATTTTTGTCAGAATGTTTTCAATTTATATGCATCTTTTCTTCTAATTAATTAACCTGTTTCCTTCCGTCAACACAGCAGATCTGCGTTCCTCTTAGTCTTTTTTAATAAATCTTGCTAAATGAGACAAGCTCCTTATTAACATGGATTAATCTGTACAATATTAAAGACCTTGGTCTCTCTTTTCTTCATGTGTGACTCCTACAACCACTTTTATCAGATATAAAAACAACAGAAAAATTCATTCAAATCCTGCAATTAATATTTAACAATTATAAAACAAAATTAAAGCTGCAAGCAGCGTTGTAAAGGACTTCGCATCCAGGCTCACCTCTATCTGGTGGCTTTATGAAAACAGCAAACAGTGAACAATAAGGATTTAAAGTGGTTGATGTCATTAAATCTCTATGAGGAGTTTGTTAGAGCATAAAACATGTCATTTCCTGTTGCCAGCAGGTGGCGCTATGGCTATAAGTCAATATGGTCATGGGCGTGTGTTCAGGACAGGAATCTTATCAAACATGTGAGTTTTGGTGCAGATCGGACATTGTGTGCCTAAATTATAACAACTTCCTTTTTCATGGCAAAACATCGAAGTTTGTTAAGCCGCCACGGAAACTCAAGATCTTCGTAATTTAACATCACAAAGGGCTTTAGATTACACTGACCAAATATGCTGTTGATCTGTTTAAATCTCTAGGAGGAGTTTGTTTAAATACGCCTGAAAATGGCAAAAGCGGCACAAAACTAGCCAAGAAAATTCTAAATAACAGACTTCCTGTTGGGTTTCGGACTTCTGTCAGGGACATTTTTGTAGGTATCAGTTACATGTGTCTACCAAATTTCGTACATGTATGTGAAACACAGCTCGAGGGGCACTTTGTTGACATTTTATTGGTGGCGCTATTGAGCCATTTTGCCACACCCATTTCTGAAACCCATATCAGATGTAAATTTTCACCATGTTTGGTGTGTGTGCAAAGTTTCATAAGTTTTCGCGCATGTTTAGGCCTTTAAAAATGCAATTAATTTTGGAGAAGAATCTGAACAATTCCAATAGGGTTCTCACAACATTGGTGCTCGGACCCTAACCAGATGCCTTTTACACCCAGAAATGTGTTTCTCTAACAAAAAACCTCTTTTGTTGTTAGTTTAGCATTTTTAAAAGTAAATCTGTGCCACTGGATTACTAAATATTACCAGATCTGTGGAGGAAACATTCAGTCGTTATTATCAGTCAAAATTGTTGAACCTCCTGTATATTTAGAATTAAATATTGCTGTTTAATAGGACATTATAATATTTGCCTTTGTCCACGTGTCAATTATGTGTTTAAGACTCGATTTACATTGCTGGTTCATCTTTGTGGAAAAAAAAACAATCACGTACATTACTTAACATTAAGACATAAAGTGGCGTCTATGTGATACATTAGACTACTTTTAGAATGTTTTAGAACATTAACAATTACTGCGATTTTCCAAGGACAGCAAATGTTTTTCCTCAGCTGTATGATACATCACAGTCAGAGAAATACAATCTCTCCTGTCTTTTTCACTGGATATCTAAATCTCTGAAGAGGAGGGGGCGACTGATGAAGCCTTTTGTCTGCTCAGCTCCGCTCACCCAGACAGACCAGCAAAAATCACAGCCCTCCTGCAGGGACACACAATTAGGATATATATGTTTTGCACACATTTACACCTGTTCTCACTAATCTTTTTTTACTGTAGGAACAGCTAATTATCACGACAAAACACAAAGAGACAGACACATAAAGGTTAGTGCAGCTACAACAAAGAGATGCAAAACACACGTAGGCTCCGCCCTGGATTCTTTCACAGAAAGCAGAGAGGTTCCTGAGTTCAGTTTAGTTCACTAAAACCAGGTCTGTGTACGCACGTGATGCGGAGATGTAATGATTTCCGGACCGCGCTTGTGACAACCGTGTCTTTGTGAGAAGACATAAACTGACAGGAAAAAAGCATCCTCTCACAAAATACTGTTTTTAAACATTTTTCATAAAGTGTTTATTTTCCTCAAAAAGACCAAGTAAACAGATGACTTATTGCTATTCGCACTATTATTGTTATTTCATTATTATTACAGCTGTTATTCATTGTTTCCATTGTAGGTTGTTACTTTCATAAGCAGCATCTCTCCGTGTCCCCGTTTCCCCTTTGTGCACCAGTCGAGTGAGGCTACTAAACATTCATGACGACAGTTAGTATTATAAAAGCAATGCAATCTGTCCATAACAAATCAAACAATCGCCATATTTTATGTAAAATATGTACTTTACGCTTTCGCTTCTTTGTTTAAAATTTGTTTTGAGTACAGGCGTTGGCTCACGTACTTCATTGTGGACTCAGCGCTCTCCCGTCTGCGCATGCCACACTCCACTGGCAGAGCTAGCCAGACGCGTGCGAGTATCTCACGATTCCGCTCGTTCGCCGCGCCGACCTTTCCCCCAGTTCTCGAGCACCGGGTTCACCGGGTTTACTCTGACACCGCTGACTCCTCTGTAACGCCCCCCAACAGCCACGCACCCCGTTTCAGCCAATCAGCGAGCGATCACGTACTGATCACGCGCTGCCTGCGCTCCCATTGGCCCGTTCCTGCTACACCTTTGTTTTTGATTGGTAACATGTTACCACCCGCCAGAGTGCTCTGAATTTTGTTTCTGTTTTTTTTTTCTTTCTGTTGTTTTTTTGCGCTTCTGATTCACTCAGCTGAGGTTGAACCTTGCTGTAAAAAGTGGTTAGACTTATGTGCAGAGGCTTCGTATCACAGCTGTCTTCCCGTTGCTTTCCATAGACGTACACATATGTTGAATTTTGCTTCTGACTCCGGTCGGGTAAGTTGATTGTATTGGCAAAGTGCTCTTATTGCTACTTTTTTAGTTTTTGCGCATTGACCCACTAATGACATCCGCTTTTGCTGTAACTTGCGACCCATATAAAATTATTTTTTGCCCAATGAAAAGAGGAATGTTTATAATTTTTGTTTACACAGATAAAAACATATTTGATATTCTTGACAGTTTGTGTTATTCTTTGTGTTACACTGCTGTAATTAAATTAAGTCATGACGAACCGTTTGCCGCAATCATTGTTGTGCATTTCCCTCCTGCATTAAGCTGCAGTGCTACTTTACGTTTAAACTGTTGTCATGTTTTTTTTTTGTTTATTTGCTAGCTACCTTATTTGAACCCTGAATACACTCGGGTTCCCTTTTCATTTTTTTTAATTGTCAGTTATTTTTGAATGCATTATTTGTTTGTGATATTAAAACAACGCTGTGCATTGTTTCTATCACGTTGGTATATCATACCAGCTCCGTTATGATAAAAAGAGTAACCTTAGTGCAATATTTTTTAATATGGTTTACCACCCTTGGATGATACTTTTTTGCATGGCATACTCACATGGCGTTTTGGTTGGGTGCACGTCACTCTTAAATCTATATTTGGCAATGGGAGGTTCCCAGCAGCTCACCGTTAACGCTATGCAAGGCTCTGGGTGGGTGTAGTCGACCAGCACTGGGGCCCCTTTCTTTGCTTATGAATGGCAGAAGCTATTTACAGCAGATGCATGACAAACATCGCCCATTTTGCCACTTTTATTGTGTATCATGCAATTACATTGAGTACACTGAGACCAGCAACCAGCCCAGTGTGGCATGAAAATGACAAATGTGCTTTTTCCCAATACGTAGTCCAGTCTTGTGGACATCTGCGAGGTGATGATGGAGAGAAACAGGCATGACAGTGAGAAGTCCTGCTCTTCCACTCTGGAATACAATGACCTGGAGGCTGCAGAAGCTTTGGTGTGCATGAGCTCCTGGGTCCAAAGGACGCACAAGCCTCGCCCACTAACGCCCACCTCAGACTCTTGCGATTCTCTCCCGCTGCAGCCTGAACCCAACGAGTCCCCTAAAGACCTGGTCTCCCTCTCATCACTGGTGAGTGACTCTTTTTTTTTTTTGAAAAAAGAAAATGGACTGCGTTCTAGTTCCTAGTGAGCATTATAAATAATATTTCCAAAAAAGGCTTGGGGATGCTGCTGAAGCAAAAGCTATTATGGCCTAAATCATATTGAAAGAGCTGTAGTGTTGTTAAAGGTGGGAATACACTACATGACTTTTTTAATTGAAACACTAGGCATTATACACATTAGGCATGTTTGCAGAGAAAAACTGGACATCAATATTTGTACTAAAATTGGCTCTGGATGGAGCTAAAAAAAAAACAGCGTCTGTGCCCATCAAGCACTATTTGATTTTCTGTGAAATTGGTCAATTCCAGTTGGCCAAAATTGTGACTTTCGGCAACTAGTGTCAGCTCGTCCGGGCTTAAAATTGGAGATGGTCCTCTCTGTGGAACACAAGATCCAGGGGGCGAGGTTTAGATCCAACGACCCAACACCTCCCACCTTACATATCCCTAAATCTACCCATTTCCACCCCCTGAACCCTAAACCCTCACATCTCCACCCCTAAACCTACCCATCTCCACCCCCTAGATGTGAATCCAACCTCACCGCCTGGATCTTGTGTTCTGCATCTACTACAAAATTGGGCCAAAAATCTGGGTAGAAGTTGTATAGTATACTCCAGCCTTAAAGGCAATTCCCAATGCTCAATGCAAATCTCTTTTCTCCAACAGTGCATGACCCCTCCCCATAGCCCGAGCTTCGCGGAAACTTCAGGCACAGCGGTTCTCAGTACCTCAGTGGCCTGCTCAGGTCTCAAACCGCATCCCAGACTATGTTCAGCCTTGCCCAACAGGGCTGGCTGTCACGTCAGCTTGCATCCCAGCACCACAGTCCTGCTCAACCCAGCTCCGCCGGCAGAACAGCCCTCACTTCGCAGAGCCACCAGCGTTATACGGCACACTGCCGACAGATCCGTAGACCACAACATTCCATCTCCGACCACAGGGCAGGAGAAGCCATGTTTCTCAGAAATCCCTCTACAGCACACAGATCCAATTGCCAACCTCACAGCAGAGCTGCAAACCTGCAGTAGCCCATGTCAAACTGCAGAAACTGAGAGAACTTCTCCGTCCCCCCACTCCACGGGCATTTCTATCCCAACATCACAGTCCGCCATTCCTCAGTCGCCCATATCCAGCCCGCCGGTGCTCTGTCAGGTGTTTCCTGTTAACGGGCAGACTGGAATCATCTCTGCATTTGTTCAGACTCCAGTTCAGATGCAGGCTTCAGGGTCGAAGCCCATTCTTCCACATTCTCAACCTCTTCTGGTGGGCTCTCCTGTGGCTCAGGGCACTGTGATGTTTGTCGTCCCGCAGTCTCAGGTATCCCAATCCTCCACCTGCCAGCAGAGCGTTGTTACGCTTGGGAACACGAAGCTCCTGCCCTTGGCACCTGCTCCAGTCTACGTTCCCTCAGGTCAGAGCGGCGGAGTGACACAATCTGACTTCTCACGCAGGCGGAACTACGTCTGCAACTTCCAAGGATGCAAGAAGACTTACTTCAAAAGTTCCCACTTGAAGGCTCATTTGAGAACCCATACAGGTTTGTATCCATTTGGTGGACAGTTTGTTTTTGTTCTCATAAACATGTTTGTTGATCACCTTCTTTTGCATCTCAGGTGAGAAACCTTTCAGTTGCCATTGGGAGGGGTGTGACAAAAAATTCGCCCGTTCAGATGAACTCTCCAGGCATCGTCGGACACACACGGGTGAGAAGAAATTCGTATGTCCTGTCTGCGAGCGTCGTTTCATGCGAAGCGACCACCTGACCAAGCACGCACGACGTCATATGACAACGAAGAGGTCCACAGCGTGGCCTAATGAAGTTCGCGACGTGAACAAAATGGCCACTTCCCAAGCACCATCTTCCATGCCCCTTAGTGTGCTTCTTCCTGCCTCAAACTAGGTTGAGACTCAGACCACTCACCTCAGTCACCTCAGGACAATATCCCACTGACCATTTAACAGGGGAAATACAAGAAAACCAAGGCTGCTACACATCCATGTACATAAAACAATGTGACATTGCACTGGATTTTTATTTTAATCATGGTTGTTTATAAGGAATTCTTGTTTACTTTTATATAAGTTATGTCTCCCAATATGTATGTACTCCCTTTGCCAAAGTCTTTGCATCAGTTCATCTGTTACTTACTCTTTACTGTTGTATAGTTGTATATAAATATCACTATCTATATGAATGTAATGTGTATTCAAATTTGCATTTATTGTTGATATATGAATAAATGTTATTGATGTTACTTCTGTTAATTGAACAGTATTCCTGTATGCGATACTACCTGCAATATTCCATATTATTTAATAATAAACATTTGTAGTAAGAATATAGAATTTGTTGTATTTGCTGATATTGAGACCTCAGTAATTTATTAATAATAATAAAAAAAACTTTTTAAGACATTACACACTGCTTAGTCTTAAAAAAACACTTAAATAACGCATTAAATTTAGAAATTACACAACAAAAGAACATTATATGTAGCATCTTAACAAGTGTTCACAACGTGTATAACGTAGAACAGGAAAACAATAGAATCATTACATAGCCATGAACTGCTGTGACGACACAGTTACACAACACCAGCTCAACATCAATTCTCAACATTGTCACCCCACTGCACCCAGTAACAAACCTCGTCCAATCACATTGCTCCGTTGTGGAGCGGTTAGGGGGCGCGACCAATCACAGAGGATGACGAGTTGTAAATATGGCAACAGCAGCTTGACTGACTGCCTGGGTCTCCGCCCATTTGCCTTACTGACCGATATTTCCAAACGAAAAAAGAACACAAAGAAGAAACAAAAGACACTGTTACAGCGCTTAAAATTGATGTAAAATACAGTTTTAATGATGATTCTAAACCAAAGTGAGAAGCACGCAAAATGGGAAAATTCGACTATGACCCAATATTACGTGAACTATCTTTTTTTTTCTTGTGGAGAGCTAGTTTTATGCTATATTCGCATTTGACCATTAGCTGTTTGTCATAAATACTAATAATAGCCTTTTAACAACTTTTCGCAAATGCAGACATTTTCAATATCTTGCAAAAGGGAAATTTTAACAAAGGTGAGTTGCGCCCCCTGCTGGATACTGTATGGCATAACTGTTCGAGGATTTGTTTTATTTCCACCAAAGGGCTGATGATCGTGCTATATGTGACCCAGGACTACCAGTCATAAGGGTCCATTTTAATCATCTGGAAGCCGAATAAATAAGCTTTCCATTTATGTAATGTTTGTTTAAATTTGATTCTGGATTCTAAGGGTGAAAAAAATCTAAATATTAATAAAATCGCCTTTAAAGTTTTTCAAATGAAGTTCTTAGTAATGCATATTACTAATCAAATTACGTTCTGATATATTTTCAGCAGAAAATTTGCAAAATACCTTAATGGAAGATGATCTTTACTTAATATCCTAATTATTTTTCGCATAAAAGAAAAATCGATGATTTTGACCCATGCAATGTATTGTTGGCTATTGCTACAAATGTACCCGTGCTACCTAAGACTGGTTTTGTGGTTAAGGGTAACATATAGTGATTTCACAGTAGCTAAAAATATTATATCTTTATTTTGGGTTGGAATATTTGTTCTATTTGTTTATCATTCAGCCAAAAACATAGAACAAGCTATTATTTTAATAACTCAATAAATAATGTATGTGAGTAAAATACTAGACATATATGCAGCTTTTTTCTTAACACGAATGTTTTGCTTTATTACCACAATTTGAGTTGTTACAAAACTAACACATCACGTGTAATTATCGTCCTCCTGCCACTAGAGAGCATTATCTAAAAACATGCTGCATTTGATCCCAGGCAGTGACCTATCTTGGGCGTTTTTATTGTTCTTTGTCGACTCCCGCGTCCTGAAAATGTTTTTGTTATAAAACAAAATCGGATTTCAATATTTTTGCTTTTTGCAAAATGCGTATTTAACACAGTTTGGGTTATTGTTTTTAACGTAGATCTTGCAATTGATCTCAAACTCGTATGAACGCGTGTTTTGCTTTGGTTGTGGTGAGCTGTAGGTTTAACAGCTGATCGTTTGTTGTCGTGTAAAGCTTAATCGCCAATAAAATACATATACTTAGACTCTTTCTTTTTAGACACTAAAATAGCATGCTATATAAATTAATGATACCCAACAACATGTTGGTGCTCGTGGACCAGAAAAACAACAAGAAGAAAAAGACATTTTCCGCCACGTCAATAGGATGATTTTATGAAGGTAGTAAATTCAAAGGTCACATGAATAGTTTTGTATAAACCATTAAAAATGAATATTTCAGTTTTTTGGATGTATTCTGGGTGATAGGACTGATTGATGTTATGTATTTGTTACGATTGTTTACTCAAATCTGGCGCCAAACCATTGCTGCCTTTCGGGAGGGGGTTTGTTGTTGAAAATAGGCTTGGATTTGTGGCTGCAACGTTGTAAAAAAGTGTTTTTGAAAATGTATTTTCCTTAAACAGCAGCGGAGATGTTGTTTTGCTTAAACAATATTGTGTGCTGTTAAATCTTTTTGTTACCGACAACTGCAGTCATTCTTGACTGGAGTTCCTTACAAAAATTACCATGGTTTTATAATAGTAAAAGTGTAGTAACCGTGTGTTTTTTTTATCGCATTGATTGCCATTTGTATAAAGACAGTTTTACTACAAATACCATGGTTAAACTATGGTCAGTGTAGCAAAACCATGTTGTTTTATAATTTGTGGTTACCATGGTTGTAGTATAGTACTATATGTACTATAGTAATCATGATTTTTTTATTAGTAGTGAAACAAAAGGTTGGTTTTACTGGCGCTATATGTCATTTTCATGAACCTTATGTTCAAATGGAATTACAAATGATGCCAACTCATTAAAATAAAGGGTAAACAAATACTATTATTATATACTTTCTGTAAACGTTTTCTTGTGTGGGCTGTTAATTTGAACACACATTTCGTACACTTTAGTATATTGTAAATTAAATACTTAAATAGATATAAATACATAGCTTTTGTTGTACATTCGCGCCTTTTTAACCTGTTTGTGTAACATTTTGCATCCCCCAACACGTTTGAATTTCCCGCTAGGCGTAGCTCTCACGTGAGGTTTTGGAGAATTCTGATTGGCTCATCTGATGAAAAAAGTTAAAAGGACCAAACAAAGCGAGGAGGTTTGCCCTTTCCTATTGGCTGAGAATGAGCGCCAAAAATCGAATATATAAAAGAGAACCCGGCATTCATCCTTCGTTTTCTTTCCTCCAGCTGGACTGTAGATCTTCAAGCTTATACTTTACATTTTATTTATTTGTAGCTGACTTTGTTTTAAAAGTTATTTGTTTTTAAATTTTCAACATATCTTTATTTTCTTTATTACCTGACACTCTAAGCTTTAACAATGTTGTCAACTCGCTCTCCACTGAAATCCAAGAATGAAAACGTCGTTTCTGCAAAAATGAGTAACATGTCCTTAATGGACAAAGAAAACACGGTAAGTTTATCATCATAATTTTTTTTTTTTGGTAGGTGTTATCATATTTAACGTGTAGTTACTTCTAAAACGTGTAGTGAGATGCTTTAAATCTTTTCTGTCTAGATCAATACTGTATATTCTAATAAAAACGTTAAATTTGCTTGATTAAAAGGCAAATACTGAACGCTTAATCATGATGTAGATCCTAAATGAGTGATTTGTTTTTGTCCTCAGCCACCTAGTCTGAACTCCACCAGAATCCTGGCGTCCAAAACGGCGCGCAAAATATTTGATGATTCAGAGGTACGTTGACTTAAACTGCATCCCTGCATGTTTCTTAAGCATTTACAACATCAGTGCATGTAAAATACATGGCATTTTAAATGATTAGTTATCTTCTGAGTGTTGTCTTCAAAGTGATAGAAGAAATTTGGCGGAGTCAGAGCGCGCCAAGTTAGGCTAGTCCATCCAAACCATCCGGGCCTTTAATAAGAACAATATCTCGTAAAGCAAATTTTAGTGAAGTACCTGATATGTGGTCAGTTAAAATTCGAGTTGTTTTGTGTTTTGAGACCCTTAATTTATTAGGTAATGTCTTGTTTTGGCGGGTCAGGAGCTTGAGGCGGTTTAATGTTGTGTAAACGACGCAGAATTGATGTGAAAGCAAGCATGTAAATATGAAAATGCTCTCGTTCTGTATGACAATGTTTATGTGACCACATTATTTTCTTGCAAATTTTATGCGGTTAAAAAAATAGAGCACTCTTGTTTTACCGGCAAACTAGACCGGAAGTAGTAGTATCACTTGGAAAGATGAATGAAACGGAAACGTTCTATGGACCCACACTTATAAAAGCCACGATGAGAAAAAATGTTTCTAATTCTGGTGTTTGGATTCAGTAATATGAAAATGGTCAAGGCAACAAACCCTGGCAAAACTAGTTTTCAGGCATACTGGTCAAATGGTAAATATTTAAGCGTTTTTAACGCGGCATAGTTGAGTTGAATTTATGTAAAATAAGTGTATCCAGACATTTTGGTTTTAAGGTCTTTAAAATGTGACACTTGACTGACGAATCATTAAGAATTTTGTGCATAGTTATTAGCCTTAATGGCAATAGGCCTGTTGGGATGATTTTGTGCTCCTCCCATTCACACTGGCTGTGGATTAGTTTGGTATATTTGTTGCTGAATCTAAAATTTTGTTTAACTTTTTAAAGGAGCAGACAAAAGCTAGGAAAGTAGCTGTGGAGGAGGAGCCCCTTCTGAAGGAGAACCCCCACCGCTTTGTCATTTTCCCAATTCAGTACCATGACATCTGGCAGATGTACAAGAAGGCAGAGGCCTCTTTCTGGACTGCAGAGGAGGTAAGCATCAATATTTGATACCTCAGATGAATTTTAAGTTAGTCCCATATTCTTATGGGTCCTAAACATGGCACCAAACGCAACCTTAAAGGGATAGTTGCCCCAGAAATGAAGATGGTCAATTACTCACCCTCATGTCATTCCAAACCCATAAGACCTTCGTTCATCTTTGGAATACAAATTAAGATTTTTATTTTTTTTATTTATCATTCATTCATTTCTATATATA